>PVHP010001952.1:0-97415 GCA_004024765.1 Zapus hudsonius | reverse complement strand
TGGGCCAGGAAGACTGGGATGAGTACTAAGATATACAGGATCCCTTGCCACAAGGACTAATACAGACAGCCCATGAAGGAGGATATACAACTGATCAGGGATGGGGAGGGGGGGAATTGGGGAAGTCGGGATAACAACGCATGGTTTGCCCACTAAATAATGTAACTCATTATGGACAATAAATATTAAATTTAAAAAAAAAGATGTACATTGAAATGGTAAATTTATTGTGGCTAAATATATTAAATCAAGTTGTTCCATTTTCTAAAATAAATGTGCAGCATTCTAAGACTTGAGAAATATGCAGTATGTTTAGGTAAAGGGACCTGATGACAAGAAATAAAGAAAACAGACTCATCAGTGATTCAAATGAAGAAATTCATAGATAAGTATTTTTAAACAATAATGAGTGACAACAACAAATCAAATAAAAATAAAACCTGTATTAAAAGATTGGGAGGCTGTAATAAAAGGGAACTGGAGTCTATGCCAATAATTTCAATAGAATCTCTAAACTTGAAAAACGTGACAATTAAAAGAAGAATGGAGGCACCTGAACAAAATTAAATCATCTGAGTGGCATGAGGATCAGAAATTCAAGGCTAATCTCAGCTAGGTAACAAGTTTCTAGGCTAGCCTAGAGAAAACCATGTCCTGTCTCCCCTCACTGCCCCCCCAAAAAAAATCCCAAAACTTAAACTATCAGTATATGAATTTAACTACAGATTAGGAGAGCAGGAGACAAAATTTATGGATAAGGATTATTCATACATGAATATTAAAGCATAAAAAGAATAGAAAGTTCACAAAGTGTATAATTCACAGGAAGATCACAGTAAAAGCAATCTGGAGTATGTCCACAGAGTATGCACTTAGCATACTATATATAAATCAATGGACTAGAAACCAAGCTAGAAAAGACCCAGATCCAGTCACCTGATTTTTGAAAAAGATAACAATCATACAAATTGAAGAAAAGATAGCCACTTCAACATATGATGTTGAGAAACCTGGATTTTTCACTTGTAGAAAAACAAAATTAGGCTCCTATATCTCACCTGATAAAAATTATCTCCAAATGAATCAAAGACTTTGATATGTGATCCAAAACTGTGAATCAAATAGTGGAAGAGGGAGGGGAAACACTTTAAGATATTAGCGGAGGTAAGGGCTTCCTGAATAGAACTGTAGTCACTCTAGAAATCACACCAACGATGGACAAATTGGGCTTCATGAAGTCACCAAGCTTCTGGCAACAATGGACACAGGTGACAAAACCAGGAGAGAGGTTTCAGAATGGGAGAAAATCTTTGCTAGCTTTTCATCTGACAGAGGATCGATACTTAGAATAAACAAAGCACTCAAAAAACTAAACAAGAGCCACAGAATCCAGTCAATAAATGGGCTAAGGAAATAAACAGTTCTCAGAAGGTGAAAGACAAATGTCCAATAAATATATAAAAATGTTTAATCTCACTAGCCATCAAGGATATGCATATCAATGCGACATGGAGATTCCATCTTGTTCAGTCAGAATTGCAGTCATTAAGACAGTGAATAGTAATAAATGCTTTGAGTATGTGGGCAAAAGAGAAGCCCTATACACTTCTGGAAGGACTATAAATTAGTTGGGGCCACTATGAGAATCCGTATGGAGGTTTCTCACAAACTAAAAATAGATTTATTATATGACACAGCTCTAAAACTTGTAGTCAGCCATGCACCACTGGGATGAACCTGCCAACCAGGTACGGCTATGGGAGGAAATAATTCACTGAACGTATAGATCCAGGGGAAGGTCCACTGTGGTGAAAGAGGCTGGCCCTCTTTCACAGGTCCAAGCAGAGAGACCACTATCAACACCTCCAAAACCAATCACTCTCAAACTGTAAAACAAACTGTGAAACTCTAGGCTTGAGCTCACTCTTCTATCTATGGCTGGATTTCCATATCTGCCCCAGAAACAAGGCTGGAGCCTAGGATCCGACCATGCTAAGGTGACGCCTCCTTCAGACAAATTAAAAGCTTTAATAAACTCTTGAATCTATTTTTTGGGGGGAGGCATCCATTCAAACTACCACAAGACTCCTGAGTACTTAACCAAAGAAGTCAAAGTCAACATACCACAGAGATACTTGTATATCAATGTTTATTGCAACACTATTCATAGTCACTAAGTTATAAAACCAACTTAGGTATCCCAAAACAGAGGGACAGATTAAAAAAATATGCTGCACATACACCATGGAATCCTTTTCAGCCACAAAGAAGAACAGAATCATGTCATCTGCAAAAAAAAAAAAGTGTAACTGGAGATAGTCAAACTAAGCAAATTTAGACAAATATTGCACACTTTATTTCATATGTATTCCTCAGACTTTATACGAAAACATAAAATTGTGTATGTCTGTATGGTAAGAACTCCAAGTAAAACTGTCTACAGGGACAAAGGAGACCAGTTGGGATGGCGGGAGCTAGAAAAGGGAAGATGATGGTATATGGAGAAGATACTCATTATACAATAGATGCATGTATGGAAACTTAAAACAAGCCTCTAAACAACATAAAATAATTGATGTTTGTAGGAAATGAGTGAGGATCTAAGTAACTGTTAATGCATTCCCCTTACTCTGGGAGGTAGACACACAAGTTTCTTTCTTATTAACTTTTTAATCCATTCATACAATTTAAAAATAAAAATATCCAAAGGTTTTCAAGTCCCCACGTGCAACTCAGTAACCTCATTCCTTCAGTAAAATAGAAGGCATTGGTTTCAACTTCCTAGATTTTCTTTGATAATGGTAAGAAAATTATATTAATAAAAGTTATCTTTTAAGTTACTAAATATTTCTGAAGCCCACTAGAATAGGACTGACAGCCTAAAATAGTCAAGTTACTTTTAGTTCACCTCAAATTTCTATTATTATTGTGGTTGATACTTAAGAGGGTGGAATAATGTCTGTCATTCATCAGCAAAAGGGCATTTAATATTTCCATCTCAGTTTCTATGAAAATATGTTACTCATTCTATTGGTGCTCTGATACTCAAATCTATCTTACTGGTGCTATTTGGATACCTGTGGGACACATACACAGGATACTGGGCAGGTGTGCTCCAAGAGATGTTGCTATCATAAAATCCCTATCAGGCTACAACTAATTAGGATGAAAACATGCCCAAGAAGCAAGATAACAATTAATCCAGACCACATGACCTGTGTCATGTCCTGAATAGTTCAAATCTTGAAATGGAAGTATACCTAAATCCATGAGAGATTATTCCGTTTTATTATTTTCTTTTGTGTGGATTAGTGGAAAGGAGACAGGAGACAAAGTTGCATATAAATAAGAAGAAAATCCACGTGATCCACGCTAAAAGCCTTCCAAAATGAAAAGACTTGTATCTTCTCTGGTTTGTTTCTTATCTGAACACGAACTACAGCACAACCAAAAATGTAGTGCAGGCCTTCATTGGATCCTATCCCCTCCCCTACCCCAAATGATATCATTAATGCATTTCATTTTGTTTGAAAACACAACAGATTTTGTTTGAAAACTCCTGCCCCTATGTCTGGCACTCTGGATAAGTCAATTACTCTCTCTAGACACCCTGTTCACCTAAGCTGAATAAAGCAATTGAACTATGATTTTACATGTTCAGTTAAATAGAAATCCCTCCAATTTCAAAGGGAATTAATATAAACTGTAATGTGATTCTTCCTTTATTAGCAAACTAGTTCCCACTACGGTATGCTCCTTGAGTGATGGCATATTTGAGAAATGTATCAATCGTTTCCTTTCTCAGACCTTTCCTAACATTAGCTCAAACTACTTTTATTTTGCCCTGGAGATAGATTCACCTAAATAATATTTTCCTTGCTAACCTCAACAGCCTGACACACTATATTACTTTTTGAGTCACTGTCTTCCTTTTCATTTCCAATATTTTCCTAGCCAGATCTTTAAGAAAAGGCTTTTGTAAGGCCACACTGAGTACTGTCCGCTCTTTATTTTCTTTTCTGTGGAAATTGTAAAGTATTGTAGTTCAATTATGGGGCTCTCCCTCTGCCAGGGAGATGTGACACCCATCTGTCTTCATTTTCTTTCTTTTTTTTTCTTTTCTCAAGCCTGTGTTTCCCTTCTCAAACACCATGGGTGTTCACTCTAAAAAGCCAAGTGCTTCATTTCTTTTCATCTAAGTCTGATTCAGAGAGCCTTGATTATTTTTCTTTTACCATTTGGCTATAAAATCATTAGCAGGAATACTGGGGGCAAATGATCTTGAAAGGGATAAGTAGAAAAGAAATTAAAATGGATGTCTACCATTGTCTTTAAAGACATTTTCCAACAGGAAAAAAATGGTGCTCATCAATTTCCACAACTTGAATAGGATGGTTGTTAATTTTAAAGAATACTGCAAACAATGTTAATCAAAATATGTGAATACACATTCTGCAAAATTAAAGTATTCACATCCTGGAAATTTGCAGTCTAATGGACAATTCATGTAAGACAGACAGCTATTAATAATGTATAAACAAGTTCTTAGAGCATTTCAACTTTAGGTGAAGAGATTGTTTCACTCTTGGCTTAAATGAATGAAATGATAGGAAAAATCCCAATCTCCCAGAAACCTGGAAAAAAGTTGCAATAAAAACATTATAATGATAAAATGATTAAAATGCTATGTCATGCTAAAAACCTTGCTATATGCTGGGAGCTGGTACTTAATAGGCACTGGTTTTTCTAATCGTCAAAAAATACTCTAGGTATATGCTAGATCCTAATGTGTGTATTAGAAATGAGACAAAATGAGGCTTGGAGTGGATTTGTACATTTTCCAAGGTCATGTAGCCAATTAGTGGTGAAGCTGGGATTTTAGCTCTATTCTCTGACCAGAAACCAAACACTAAGTCAATATTCTTCTTTGAAAAGAAAATAAAGGGGGAGCATGGCATAGGGAAGGGTCATGGCAGAAAATGAAGTAAAAATAATAAACTATGAACTTACATAAAGAATGGGCAAAATTAGAAGAGCTGGTTATTTTATTTTTTGTATCTCTGAGTAATAATATTTACAACTTGTTCTTGCAAGATTATCATATAGCTACTAAGGTTATAAAATCTAATGAAATGTGAGAGTCCTGATTACATGGAAATGCTCAGTAACATTGATCAAGTGGTACATGCCAGCCTTTCTGTTACCATTCTTGTGTAAGTATCTTCCATGGTCTATAGAAATCCTGGGCTAACTAGACACTTAATGAATTTCTAGGTTCTAAAGTCCCCAATTCCCTCTCTTGCAATAAGACACACTTTTCTCCTCCATGCCTCTATCCAATTTAGTTTCTATTCTGATCTGTATCCTAAAATAGATGGGAAGGAAAGAATTGAAATAATAGTTGAATTCAATGAAAAATGAGTAAAAGTGAACAAAGAAAATATTGACAATGTAAGGATAAAAATTAATAGAATTAGTTTTTTTTCATTCAGACATAGTGCTAAAAATAACAAATAATTGAAAACAAAAAAGAACAAAGAAAAACCCAAAGCATTCAACTAGGGAATGAGTGGTCTCCGTGGTTAAGAACATAGGGATTCTACACACAAAGAAAATGGGCTAGTGAAAGTGTGAAGGAGAGGCAGGATGACCGACTTCATCTTTCTTTTATTGAAAAGAGTGTGCAAGAAAGAACAAAGACATGATACACATCATCTGTAATACAAAAGTATGATGGCAAATCAGCGCAGTAGGACCAGGCAAATATCTTCAGAGAGTTCCCAAAAGCTGGGGAGAAAGTGGGAATAACAGAAAGGAGAATCAACATTTCCATCCTGCAAAATGTCCTGCATTATAAAAGCCATGGCCAGTGTATGAATGGTCTCCTTAATATTGGTGAATAGAAATCCTCTTGATTCTAACCTAAAGTACAATGTAAAGCATGGTTCATGTTGTCTAGGGTAATGGTCATGGAGAGAGACTGTTGAGTAAGACCTAAGGTGGGCAGAGAAAGAAACTGGCCAAAATGTTGATAATAAAATTAGGGTGTGGAACAAAAATTTAAAAGCCCGCTTCTCTATTCTATTCACTAACTGTTCTCAAGTAAGTGATCTCTTTCCACGTCCTGCTCTTAGTAAATGGGACAAGCATGTAGTTTTTAATAATCAGAGACATGAATGTGAGCCAAGTGTATTTTTAGAATGAAGATTTTTATTAGGAATATAAAATTATACCCTCATACACAGATCTGTATTGAACAATGTAGACAGGCCATTGAGTCTTTTTCTCTTTTTCTCTTTTGCAACTTCCTCTTCTTCCTCCTCCATTAAGTAAGCTAAACTCTTAAAACCAACTTTAATGTCTATTATTTCTTTTGTCTACCTAGGAAACTATTTTAAGAGAAGATGGATGTTTACCTAGTTATAATTTGGGGGCACAGTCTCTTCATAGTTCAGCCTTCAGTGCTAAACTCACAATAATGCAGCTTTAGCTCAAGACCCAAGCATTTGCTGCTCAGAAAAAAAATATGTTTATATGAAGGCTGTCTTCTCTTGTCCATATGTAAAATAAGGTCCTTGATCTTAAACATTACATAAGTAGAAGAGATTTAATTAAAAGCCTGAAGAAATGTGTTACTGTTAATTGAATTTTTGCTACAGTTACCTTTGCACACCAATGTTAATAAAACTCCAGTTCAAAGTGGATGAGTTTGGGGAATTGAGATAGCTATTTATTTCCTTACCTGAGATGCCAAGATTATCTCCTCAGAAAAATACAGAGAGCCCAATTAGGAGAGTTCTCATTTGTTAGCTATTGATCAACTTCACACAAACTACTAGGATTTCTAAGCAAAACAAATAAGAGGTTCAAAGGCCAGCGGAAAAAGGTCAAGTTGAGTGAGAAAACCAACCACCTCTTGGCATTTTGAATGCCTTCACCTGTGGAGTAAAGGGCTGGCTCCCCCACTTCCACCCCCCGGGGGATGGTGAGTCCTCCCAGCCGCCCCGTTTTAGCTTCTCTCGGTATTACCAGGCTATAAATTGCCCGAGAGCTTAGAGACAATCAGGTCACCACGGCTGTCACAGGGGAAAAGCTGCTTACTTCCGAGCAAAACGGTTCAGCTGGGCAGAGAGGCTGAGGGAGGGGAGCTGCGCTGGAGCCCTCGAGAGGGGGGAGGGCTGGGGGAGGGGACCCCACCCCAGCCCAGCCCCCTGCGCACCTGACCCCAGACTCCCTGCAAACTTAGGGGTGGCTGCAGCAAGAACTCCCCGGGCACCCCGGCTGCCTGGCAGCCTGCTGGGTGGAGCCGCTCCTCCGCCCCGCCTCGGGGACCTGCAGCCCGGTCCCCGATCCCTGCCCGGCCCTGCGGTCTCCCGCTGCACGGAGCTCAGCCCGACCGCGGGGACCCCCGCAGCCCCGGGGACCCCCTTCTCTGGGGCTGCGTGCAGATCCCCTGTGCAGAACCCTTCCCAGCCTCCCGCTGCACAACTCCACCGGGTCAGATGGCCAAAGACAAACTTCTGCCTCTTCCCTGCCCAGCTCCCACCTCGGCCACCGGGAACCCCCACACGTCCAAACTCCTAGGATGCTGCGGTCGTCTGAGCATGCTCAGTATGGGGCAGGTTTTGATGGAAAGTAAAAAAAAAAAAAAAAAAAGCCAGCTTTGTATTAAGCTGTCTGCTTATCCTGTGCTGGAGGAGGCTTACTGAACAGGTTCTGGGCACCCCTGCGTCGGCTCCCCGGGGGGCTCAAGAGAGACCCTGGAGTCATCATCCTTGGGATGTGTCCCCCCCCCATTAGTTCACCCCCTCCCCCAGCCCTTCTGGACCCCCCTCCGCAGGCAGGTGCCTGTCCGCTGTGGGGATGGAGAGACACTAACAGAACTGGGCTGGGCGCTGGTGGCTCAGCGGATCCACCTATTAGGAGTGCTCCCCGATTGGCTGGTGGATACAGCGTCCCCCGGCTGGAGCCAATCAGCAGCCGGGGCTGGGAGGTGATGGGCGGCCGCCTCCTCGCTGGAGGGATTCCTGGAGAAGCTGCAGTGTGGGGATGCTCTAGAAGAGCGAGTTCGGCCCCCCGGCGTCTCCGCTCCTCCAGCCGCGGCCAAGGCTGCACTTCGCACGGGCAACTTGCGGCTGCGCCCGGGCCGAGCTCCCCGGGGCGGTGCTCCCTCCGCTGCGCCCCAGGGGTGTGTGCAGGGTGGGGGCGGCCGGCGGGACCCGCCGCCGGCCCTGGAGCACCTCCCACCCACCCACGCCCACAGCCCCCCTTTGTGTTGCCGACCGCCCCTCCGGGAGACCCCCGCGCCTCCTCCCGTCCTCCCTCCAGGTAAGGCTGGCAGCGCCTGCGGCCACCTCGGCGGCACCTCCGCGCGGGCATCCTTCCGAAATCCAGCTCTTGGTACTCTTGGTCGGCGGAGGTGGGCGACCTGGGGAGGGGTCCCCGGGTGGCCTTTTGTGAAGACCCCCAGACCACATGGGCAGCTCCTCCGGGAAGAGCGCTTCGCCCAGCGCTGGTGAATCAGCTGGAGTTCCTGGGCATCCCCCATCTTCCATTCTGTGCTCTGCCCTCCTCCCTACTCTCCTCTCTCTCCCTCCCTCTCTCCCCCTTCCTCTCTTTGCCCTCCACCCATCCTAGGCAACTACAGGGTGGGGGATTTCTTTCTCCTGGGAGGAGGCATGCTTTCTGGCAGGGAAGAGGGGCAGAGAAGAAATGGGGGGACAGATTTCTTCCTGTTGGGTGGCAAGAAAGAATGAACCCCTGTGGAAACGAGGGATGAAACTGCATCAGGAAAGTAGATGAGGGGCCCAGCTCCTGGTGGCAGGGAGGAAGTGACAAGTTTGAGTCTCTCCTTTTTCATGAAACAGAAATAAACCCACACTCCAACCCACTTTCAACTGCTTTATTGCTGGTGCCAGCCATCTGACTTTTCTTGTCTGTCCTCTGAGGCTGGCGATGTGGGGACTGTATGAACTTTGGGGGATTCTTGAGATCAAACAAAATTAAAAAATAGCTATTATTCCCGAGGTTCTTTGACATGGCCCTGAAGTTGAGAGGTAACAAAGAAAATGTGAAGTTTCAAAACCTTTCAATGTGACACCAGTATTATCAGGAGGGTTAGAAATTTACTTCGAGACTGCCAGTCGGGTTAGCTTTGTGTACAGGTTGATGTTCACCTCCCTGAGATTTACCTTTGGACGAAACAGCCACTTTAACTTTTGTGTGAAAGCTACTATCCGTTATGGATTATCTTATTTTACCTTTCTACCGTATATTTGCATTTTATTTGTTGGATAATAAATTCATATCTTGCTCCATTTAAAAAATATGAGGTCATTTCATGGATGTAAATGATGCCTTTGCAATTTCCTGATTATCTTTAGAATGTGTATGGAGGTCCAGTTGACAAAGAATCATCTTGGGCCAGAACAAAGTTTACAAAGTAGTGGTTCAAATTAAAAAGAAAATCTTAAAGAGGGAAATATTTCTGTTTTCATGTCTTATTACAAGAAAGGTATCAAAACAGCTACTTGGCCCTGGATGTATGAGTAGCAATAGGTCAAGTGCTTAGCACTTGTTGGACAGAACCTTGACAATGGCTTCAACAATCTCTAATTCCATCATCTCAGATCTAAGCTTTCCTTTCCTATTATTCATCAGAGACAGATAAGTGATTACTGTCAGCTGGGAGCAGGTAGAGAGAACTGCCTAGTTAGATGTAACAGGAATGCATTCTTAAGTGGGTCCTGCATGAGCACAGATAAGCCAGCAAATGTTCGTAGTCTGATAAGTCTTTTCTTCTGATTTATCAGGGGAAATGCTAAGTCATATTTTTGTCTAGGTGCCCATTTAAGATAAGTAAAAGGAATCTTCTCTCTTAATTTTGTTTCATTTTTCACACTAATCTGTGCACCCAGAAAATATTATTTAACACCACGTATCTTTGTGTAAGTTTATAGACAAACTTAGAGAAGATCTGGGTTCATGGATCACTAATGTTATTGAGATCGTATTGGTAGTAATATGGTATGTTATTTTCAAAACCATTTTCCATTTTAGGTTATTATCTCTCCTACCTAAGCAGAATTACCTAGACACACATGTACACACACACACACACACACACACACAGAGAGAGAGAGAGAGAGAGAGAGAGAGAGAGAGAGAGAGAGAGAGAGAGAGGGAGGGAGAGACTGACTTATGTCTACAGCTTTGACATCTAAATGACTTTAAAAACATACTTTCTGTTGAAATCTAATGCTTAATATTTAGAGGTGACACCTTTTGGTTACAAGGACTAAAGGACAACCACTTAATTATCTCATGTGTAAGTCCAACTGAATTAACAAGTTTAGGCATGAAAAGATGTTCAGTCAGGCAACAAACAGCTTTCCATAGGAGCAGAATTAGATTTTGTTTTCTTCTTTCTTCACTGCCTTAGGAAAATGAGAAAGTTTGAGCTTGGTTTGTGACATTTATTTGCATGATCTTTAGAAATGTTAATTATAGCAACAATATGTACAAAGATGCTGGTGACTACATGATTTTCTTTCACTGATTTCTGAAAAATTAAGCCTTTATTTACTGAAAGTCAGAATTAGTTCCCATACCCTAAGGAGTGGGCTGAGGACTTTAGAGTATATAGAACATGCTTCGAAAATGTTCTAATGTCACAGCTCAACACAGTCTTCATATTTCTCCCTTAAAGAAGACACTTTATTAAGTCTCACTCATTCCTTAAAGATGATAGTTATATTTTAAGAGTTTTTTTTTTTACAGAATAGAAAATTACAGCTATACAAGTGAAATCCTAAAGTATCAATTTCACACAATGCTGCATGATAAAGAGTTGAGTAGTTTTGTACCTAGTTTCTTAATGGAAGACATTATTTGTTCTATCTGGTCAAATATTGTTAATTCTATGAAATTGAAAATGGAAAACATGGTGTTTACATTCTAAGATTAGCATATTAGATTTGATGCTCACTGAATGTAAAGCAAGAATATGGGAGTTTGTCTTAATTAGGTTTAGAAAATGAGATTCAATATTAATAAATAAAATATGGAATGTATCAGAAATCAGAAAGTTAATTTGAACTTCCCGTTAGCTTAAGCACACACTGAAGTAATACCAATTCATCTCTTTTGCTGTCAGTATATTAAATCAATTTAGAGTGTATTCCCAAAACAGGTTTTTAGGGCCATCTCATCTTAAGTAATTTACACTTACCAGAGACAGTTTATATGAATCTGAAATACTTACGGTTCTTGTGACTTCCAGTTTATGCAACAGCCAGGAAGGGCTATCATTAATTCCAATTTGAAACATGATATTTGTTCTCCTAATGCTAATGATTAAGTGATTTAGTGGCAAAAATAAACAAAGACAAAAAAGTTTGGTTATATAATGGAGAGTTTTAATCTAATATTACAGAAAATCTAGACCAAAGTTAGGCATTCTGATATGGTAATATGTAGTTATGACTCTCACAAGTATTTTGCTAAAGGACAATATTTTTCATTAAATATCAGATCCACTTGTGATATTAAATTTTTAAATGATTTATTTCTCATAAATATGTCTGTACTAAAAATATAATAGGTAAGAGATGCTTCCTGGTTAAGTTTCTCATTAAAATCAACAAATCTATAGAACATATGACAGTCTAAATCAGTAATTTCAGTTTAGATAAGAATATATACATATGTGTATGTTTGTGTACATTCATATGCATTCATATAAACTAAAATTTTATAACTTTTAAAACAGGAATGTGAAGCTAATGGACGATGGTGTATACTATGCTGAATCTAATGTAATACTATGCTACTCATGTACAGAGTACCAATTAAAGAAAGATAATGTCTTAGGCATGCTTTTAGTAGGTCTTTGGTAGAAAGGCCAAGAGACAAAATTAATGGGGGTCTGGATCATTGCTTTTACTGGCAGACACCTTCTGTGGTTTGAGAAAGAAGTGATTTTTTTTTACCTGTAACCATAGCTGAATAACCTTTTAGCATAAGATACACTTCTAAATGCATTTAACTAAAGTGGAAAATATGTTTTTACATAATTTGGACATGTTAGGTGATACGGTCTCTTTCTAAGGCTTTTAGTGGATATTTCATTCAGCATTTGCAATGAGGTAAACTTGTTCTTAATGTTTTATGTAACTGAATGACATGATTATCTTTGCTCTTCTTGTGGCAGGGAGCATGGATTCTATTCATTTTTTAGTTCTTGAATGGCTGATCTTTTTTGAAATTTTTTTTGTAAACTTGATACAAACACCTTCTTTAAGCCTGTCCATTTTCTTCACAAGAAATTTAATATTTCCAAGCCTAGGAACACAGCAATTTTCCTCTAGTTTCTTAGTTTGTGAATGCTGCTTTTATGTTGACAACAAAGTAAACAATGTCAGCCAATGTAATGAATGTCACTTTAAGTGTTTTGTATGAACAAATAAGAAAGCAAGCTAATTTTGAATGTAAAGCTATGCTATTATAAGTAAGAAACATTCCATCCTTTCCTATTTATATGAAGTAACTAACTTTTTCTGCTTATTAAAAAATTAAAACATTTTCTTTAAAGTATATTATAAAATTAATTGCTATCAATATAGAAATAGGGACATTAGAAAATTTATTTTTTCAGTTTTACATATAATTTTTAAGGAACTTTGTATATCTTCATTTTGAATGATTCAACTGTTATTAATCACAATTTTGAAAGAAATTAAAACCTAAGTTAGAGTAAAAGCAGTACATTTTTGATAGATCCAACATTGAATTCTCTGCCATAACTTTGAGATAGGATTACAGTTTTTATAATTATTGTGTTTATTTTACCCTTAAGTTCTACATTGTTCAAGACTAGTTCTGATTCTCTTTGACTGTATTTTGTCCCTCCAAATACACTCAGGGCTTAGAAGAGATCTTGGTTCTCTGGTCACCATACTGCACTAGTAATACAAATGAGAGCTGGTCAGAGTGCATCTGTTTTGTTTACTGTGATTGTAGAAAGACAATGAGAATAAGCTGGCCCTTTCTATAAGTGCCTCTCTTGTCATATGGCTCATGTGCTAACAGCATGAAGAGAGAGATATTGTTAGAAAGGCTATCTAGAGCATCGTGACACACACCAGAGTAACCGTCTTCTAGTTCTCAAGTAATACAAGATGAGGCTGGGGACTTTTCATGTTCAGTGAGGTAACCTTTATGCTAGTACAAGATCCAGGTAAAACCATTTGTTTAAGATACAGCTTATTACATTTTCTAGCAGCTTTGTCAGATAATATCTCGTTATATGTACCGGTGACAACCATGTGACTGAAACCACAAATACTCTGCACAAGACATTAGCTAAGTGCCTCAGCCAGGAAATAATGTTGCTTGAAATATCAGTGAATTGCAGCCAGTATAGTACTGCAACTTCACTTCTCTTGTTTCAGCGAATTGATGACTTTGTGTGAAATGCAGCTTTGTAAATTATTCTAAAATACCTCACATTTGTATACTTATTTTTTCTAAAGGGTATTACATAAGTAAAATAAGTTGTGTATTATTCCTTATGATAAATAAATATTTTTATTTCTTTTCAAATAATTCAACCACTTCATCTAAATGTGCACACACTAAGACAAATGCAGTTGAAGACATTTAAATGTCAAACCTACTTACCATGAATTGCTTAAAGGGGAGGATTCTCTTGCATTTCTTCAGCATCTATTCTGACAACAGCCTTCATTTCAATCATGAGGGAATACAGGGAAATCAGGTAAAACCACCCCAAGCCTCTGGTGACATTCTCTCTGTATTTCTGAGGCTCATTTCCTTTCAGGGCCAGCCTCCATGCCTACTCTGGACAGGAATCACGTAATTGGATTTACTAATTGCTACTTTGAGATTCCTTCATCAACAAGAAAGCAGAAGCACATGGAAATACTCAGAACATAGCTGTAGGAAACTTGTGTGAAACACTTTTAATATGTGATGGGGAAGCTTTTAGCGGTAGTGATAAAATAGCTTTTCTTTCAGGATTTTCTTTTCATTAGTCACAGCTGACATAAGCCAAAGTTAAGGCTGTTAAAACATGTGATGATATAGCATTTTTTACTTAATTTGAGAAGATGAAACTGAAAAGATTATCAGTAAGGAATTCCAAGCTGGGTGTGGTGGTAAGCACATAGAATCCCAGTACTTGGGACTTGGAGGAAGGAGGACCAGATAGTTCAAGACCACCCTCAACTACATGGAGAGTTCTATGCCAGGCTGGGCTACATGAGACCCTTTCTCAAAAAAAGAAAAAAAGAAAGAACTCTAAATCATACTTCAGACAATGCACCTCCTTTTTAAACTAACACACGTTTCAAACTCGTGGTGACAGTAGATTAAGGATATTTGTAATTCAGCATGAATGATTAATAATGTGTTTTCAGACAGAGTTGCCTGTGAGAGGTATTGCACAGCAGTACAGCAGCATAGTATGTCTTAAGGTAAGATGTCCTTGAGAAATTGGCTGCTTATGTCCTGAGAAGTAGAAAGGGCCACTGAGTGTCATTTTCCTCATAACATACTGCTCTGCTATATTCTATACAATAAAGAGAGTGGACAGTTAGTGGATAGGACTGCATTATGAAATATGGAAAGTGCCTCTCTACTTTTCACTTTTTTAAATTTTTGCATGTTTGTGTAGAGTATATGTGGTATGGTTGTGTGTGTATGTGTGTGCTTGTGTGCTTGTGTGTGCAGATATACAATGAGCAGGAACATTGTACATGTACAAACGTGTGGAGAAATTCTGGTGCCCTTCTCTAGTTCTCATTTCCGTATTTCCTTGAGACCAGGTCTCTCTCCCTTGACTCAGAGATGACATTAAAGGTAGCAAGACTCAGCAATTCTCCAGTCTTTGTCCCGCCCCCACTGCCAATGGGGTTGTAGATGTGAGGTGGCCATGCCCACCTTTTTAAAAAGGCATTCTGGGGAGTGGAAGGATTTGGGCAACCTCAGGCCCTCATGCAGCTAGGATTCTTAATTGTTGCTCCAACTCTCAAGTCTCAAGTTTTTTGAGGAAGAGAAAGAGAACACACCTGAAAATGCTATTTAGGTAAGTGGCTTAGTGGTCTCTGAAGCAAGGACAGTGAGCTATCCAGTTATTCAGGCTCTAATAGTGGGTTCTCCTATCCATTGGGTTTCAAGTTAGCCAAACCATCAGGATATAAAGCTGAAACGGTTTCTCAGGAGAAAGGCAAAGTACGAAAGCACTGAAATTTCTGTCTGACATGGGGTGTCTGCCAGATCCGAGTTTACCAGACTGGATTCCTGCCTAATCCCCAGCATTTCCTTCAGATTTGAAGAGTGCATAAAGCAAACCATTGGACATTAGAGCATATTTCTAGACTATCAGGGCTTCTATAAATAGAATGACATGGCCATCCTATTTTTGACCAGTGTCCAAATATCAAGGCCACAGGTTTTATATTCAAATATGTGTGTTTAAGCAGGAGCACTGTATGCTGGAAAGCGCTTGGGATTTATTTAGGTGTCTTGGAGATTCTTATGTGACAAGTTTATGTAAGACTATGGCTTTACAATAATGTGCCTGTTTTAAGAGCTTGACTTATAATGTTAAATTTTAAAAGCCCAAACAGTTACCTTGAGACACAACTCAGCCACTAGGCTGACATTATAAAAAAAAATTAACATGACCTCAAACTGAGACTGCTCTGCTTTGTAATATTTTTAAAAATTTTTTAAAAAAAATTTATAGAAATGCCACACAAATTTTCAATGACTTTTTTTTTCAAGAGAATCAAAGATATTTTCTGGGCTACTCCTTGACAAGATAAACACTGATGACAGAAGGGAGCCAACTCCTTCCAGAAACTCCTTCCAGAAACAGTGGAGGAGACAAGCTGTTACACCTTTGAGTATCTCCTTCATCATTTATATATTGAACACATGCAACAATTCTATTTCTCTTGACTTCTTGATTTCTAAGCCTGTGCTTATGCCTTGAAGCATCTTACTGCTCACTGCCTGAGAGGAGAGTGGTTCAGCTCTCCAGCTGTGAGAATAATACAGTTATTGCCAATGTATTCCTTTCCTTCCCTCCCATTTCCTCCTCTCCCATTGGGTCCCTCTCTACTCTCTTCCTCTTCTTTTCATTTCACTTTTTTCTTCTTCCTTTCCATTTTCCTCCCTTATTTCTTTCTTGTCTTTCCCTCCCTATCTCTCATTCTGTCTTTCTTTCAATCTTAACAAATTATCTTTCTATAGGCTCAGTTACTGGAGATTTACTCTTGGCTCCATGGACATCTCTACCAGCGGAATTCAGTGTTTCCCACAACATACAAATTTAATTTGTAATTTGTATACATTTCAGATTAGCTTCACAAGCACACACACATTGGTAAATAAAGGAACAAGGTCTTAATTTGTTTATGTAATTGGAACACTTAAATGGAAAGCACCATGACTTGAATGTTTTTTTGAGATCTTGCATGAACAGACTTCTTGCAAATAAATTTAAGAGCAAAATTGATTACAGTGAAAAGGGAATAATCATAGTTCAATGACTAGCATATACAATTTGGCATTCATTTTTTTTCCCATTTTGCTCTTGGCAATGTGCTGTTGTCCTCATGATATATGTGTAGTACTATTATTTTTTTAAAAGAATTGTATTCCCTTATTTGATCTTGATAATAGATTTCCCATTTTATAGGTTCATTAAAGAAGAGTCCAATGTTAAATTAGCTGCCGGCAATTACATACATTGAAAGTCTTTTACATGTTTTATTGGCTTGTACTACCTTAGCACTTAATAAAGAATGTTTTGTAATTATCACAGTACATAGAAATAGTTTCCTGTTGTTTGTCAAAAAGAACCCTAATATCATCATTAAAAGCCAGATAAAGCCTTTCTTTGCTTCTTGAAAATATAAAGAAAATTTAACTTTCTGTTATTTCTTCTGTGATTCTAACATTTAAATGAAGTTTGTGTTTAAAGTCATTCAGGGATATTTTCTTAATATAAGAGAAAAGTTACTATGCCTGAGTCACTAATTCAGTTGGCTTTTAGTCATTTTGATATCACTGTGAATCAGACAATTCAACTCATTGTTTTTTCTTATTTGTACCTCTAGAGTTCTAAGCTATTTTATACTCCAAAGATGAGATTGGAATAATAAGTGCTATCCCTTTACTATAGCTCTCCTTCTTCTCCCCTTTGTTACTCAAAGACAGTAGTATCTCACTCTTTCCTCACCCACCATTAATGGAAATTGTTGAATCTATTGATGTTTTTCCTTTTCTATTTCAAGGCAGAGAAGGTTAACATTCTACCCTAAGGAAACAGTTCTAAACTCTAACTCAGCCCTACTGTCAGTTGGCAATTTTGGGGTTTAGCATCAAACAGGTCAGACAAAAAAAACACAATACTGATATGCATTTTAATGGGAATTAATAAAATTATTTATGTAGTTGATCTCAAGTAAATAGGAGTTTTCCTTGAGAAAGGCCTAGAAAGGTAATATTCCATATTATGAGGGGCACAGAATAAGTCTTTGTTGAGACTCTGGGTTAAAGACAAGCTCATCATCTTACTGTTTGTCCCCACAGATCCGGCACTTTCCAATGCGTCCTACAATCTTCATCCCATGGTCTCAACAACCCTGTGAGATCCATGCTAATGAACCAACAATTTTAATGAGACAGTTATGAAAAACAATAATGAAGTAAATTATCCAGGGTCATAGACTTTAGTAAGATGTGGGGTCACATCCAAGCCGCCTAGTTACAGAAGCAGTACTTTTTACTGCCCCACATTATGCTCAAACACATCCATGGAAGAGACGAAGAACAGACGGTGGCCCACAGTGGTGAGCCATAGACATGGAATAGTTGGAGACTGGTATCTCTTCTGCAGTTTGGATCATTATGACAATTATGTCACTGTATCATAGAAAAAAAAAAACCTTAAGTCTTGTTCACCTGCAAGAGAGAGCTTCCAAAAAACATTGTAATTCCAAAATCTTTTTCATGAATAGAAGTGTTAATATTTTATCAGTTGTCTAGGGCACCTGAATGTCTTGGCTCTTCTTTGAGCATCATTATATTGGGACATCAGGGAATTCATCAGTAAAAATGCCACTTGAATCGAAACTGGCTTAAGGAAGAAAAGGGATTTTAGAGCTCACAGAACCCTAAAGTCCAAGAATATTCTAGCTGTGCTCATAGATGGAAGCAAGGAATCAAACCAAATGATTCTGATCAGATTTAACATTCCTTCTCGATGCTAAACCTCAGCTCCTCAGTGTTTGTTTGTAGGATTTTTTTTTTTTACAATAAGTATCCTAAAGAGAGACCAGGTATATATCAGAAACTTCTGTGTAAAGAGTCCATCCTTTCTTTCTCCACCAATTTTCTAAGATGAGTTTACTTCAAACAACTCTTGAGAGGCCTATGAAATATATTTATCTAAACATGTGCTTTGTGTCATCCACAAGTCTGAAGCAGACATCACCACTTGCTACATAGAAAAATAGTCTACTGCTTACAAGAAGGAAGATTATTGAATTGAGAGCAGGCACCAGGCAGCAAATGTCAGCTCACAATTTCCAGCACTGGCCCTTCAGAAAAGACTCATATTTTTCCAGATACTTATCTTAGTTGATAACTCAGGGAAAGTTCTAGAGGAAGGTCCATGTATTGAAGGAAATGGGAAGGGAAGGTGCTTGAAGTCACTGAACTTGACCATTTACTAGAGGGTCAAAGTATCCAATACTTTCATAACTAGGGTAACAATATCAGAGGGAAAATAGTAAATATCATAAACTAAGGGCCAAATTCAGTGACATTTGTCACTGGTTGTTATTGTTTTATTATCCTTGTCTTCCTGTTTTTATTGCACTGTGTAGCTGTTTACAGGAAATGAGGATTTTTAGGGATCAGATCAGGAGAGCTAAGGGCTGAAAACTGGAGAGATGTGCAGGATCACCAGTGCAGAAATGGGCGCTTAAAATGTTTGTTGATTTTAGAGAGCATTTCAGTGATTTGATAAAGTTTTATTTTAGAATTACCTTAACTATCTATATGCACCACAAACTTCATATAATGAATTTGTGTAAAAGTAATATGCATTCCTCTTTACTATGTCCCTAAATGAAGAGGAAACAAATGTTTGAGAAAAGTGTATTTCCTAAGTAAAATATTGTAACTATTGTGTGGCAAACACTGCAGGAGACAAATGCTCTGCGTTTATGGTGTTTGTAGTTGAGAAGGAAACACAGAAACATAGGCAGATAACACAACAATCGCTGTAGCTTGTGACTTCAGCTGTCAACACTGAAACAAAAAACAAGCTAATAATCCAAAGCACAATAGTTGTGTGAGCCTATGAAAGTATAGACATTGAGAATTACAAGGAGCAGAAGCTTATCCCCATGATGATGAGGACAAGCCACTGTAGTCCAACTAAAGGTAAGGGCAGAAGTGGTTGGGAACTAGCTCGATCTACTTGCATACCCAGACCCTGGTTCCATGAGTTTTTCTCTATCTTCATGTTTTAATTAGTAACAATATGCAAAGAAGTTTATATCCAAGATTTCATATATCACTTCATCCTGCTCTGAATGTGTGTTTGTTTCTTTGCAATACTTCTGGAGTTTTCTCATATGCTTACATTATTCTAGAGTTGCCGTCATGGAACATGTATTATTCTAGCATAATTGTGTTTTTTTATGGGTGAACATTTTCATCTTTGTAAGGGAAACACCTTTTCCATATGGCATATCATCCTTAGACACTTTCTGTGCATTCTTTGTTGGCTGTCAGTAACTTATTCCCAGATTTCTAAGGGAATTAAATACATGCCTTCACTCCCGTTTTACTATTTCTATAAATTTAAGGGAACATCTTAGGTTTTTATCACAGTAATGACTTTTTCTATGTAATTTCCTTTTGAGTATATTTTTATTATATCCTACAAAACTCTAATTTAGATTTTGAGACAAAGGTAAATAAATATTGAAAACATAATAAAACAAATCATTTTGTGTCGATTATCATTTAGACAACACAGGTCTTGAAGCAGTAACCGGAAATTATTTTTCCTCTATCTACTTTCATATCCTGGTTTCAAAAAGTTAATAACCCACATCTACCAAGGCCATTCTGTGATAGTGACTCAGGTGCTCACAGAGGCATATTACCTTATGTGAATCACATTATAATGTAATCTGCAGCAGTAATGAAGGAATAATTAAAGCATCAATCGTAAGTGGTCCACTCATTTTATTTCTTTCCTATGCTTTTCTATAAGTTTATTAATTACATCATTTTTAAATAGGGTTTTCTTTGCTAAACTACTCTTGTCCATAAGGGACCAGTTCATGTCTATTCCCTATCTCTGGATTCAAGGAACATTTTTATTCTATTTTATACTGTACTTGCATTTATAATATATTTTGGTTTTTAGTTCAAATGGAAAATGGTTAAATTTCAGTTTTCAAAAAACTTAATTTTTTTTATAATTTTGGATCTCTAGTCTTTGATGATAATAGGAAGAAAACATTTGATAGAAAATTTATTTGGTAAATTCTCAAAGATATTTTGTAACATTTTTTACTGACATCAAAAGTCACTATACAATCATAAAACATCAATAAAAATACATAGTTTTATGAAATATCAACTTGCTATTTTCCTATTTTCTTAACAAATTATAATCCTAATCAACAAAGCTGGCATTACAATATACCAATAGGTAGTAACCATTAGTTTTAAATTTATCCTTAACAGTAGAATACATTTTTAAATAATTCTAATGCATTTAAGACATGATTAACATATGATTACAATGTCATAGATGAATAGGATTTTGCAACTTATTTTAATGCTCTCAGTCATATTAAAATATTCCTATATTTACACATTGATAACTTTGTATGAATTTGTACTACTTTTTCTTTTGTCAGTTCTCAAAGAATCTGGCAAAGTGTTGTTATTGATGAATCTTCATTAAACACAGGTGTGTTGGTCTGCCACTTCCTCAGAAATTCATCTAAGAACCTTCATGTTGACTTTTTGTTCAAACAGGGTCAATATATTGTACTCCATTTTTCTATTATGGGCATTTTCTTTTATTTGATGAAGAAAATAGAATAACAGATTCTCTTTCTTTAAAGTAATAATTGGAAAATTAATCAATGAAGACCGAGCAAAAGTATTGAGAGTTTTGTATCCATTGTAAACACAAATGGCAATGCCCTGGATGGTCTGTAAGAACAAACTATGTCCTATGGTGCTTGGTCCCTCACCAATATTTATCATCCCAGAGACTTACCTTCTGTACTTTCTCCATGAACAACTTCCCCTCCCAACCATACTCACTTTATATAGTTACCTATCACCATGGCAGTTGCTTGGATGTCTGTTCATCCACAAAATTTTCCTTAACTCATGAGATCAAAATGCACACAATACTTTAAACATTTTTCATATTAGGTTTTTACTGGATAATCAATTTATGTGACTTCCTACTTGTTGGCAATGAGCTCATTAGGTTTTAAGACGGTAGTGATTTACTCATCTTTATCTTTCTATTCAGATAAGAATTCCTAGCAGACATTATCAAACCTTGTTAGACTTCATTAACTAGAAAGGAAAAAAAATATGGTCTTAGAGTAAATTTTCCACAATATGTAAGAACACGGGCAATTTCTGTACACTCTTAATTTAAACTTGATTCTGCCAGTAGTTATATTGTGGAAAAAAAGGGTCATTTATATAGTCCAAGACACACAAAAAAAGAAACTCTTAGTATTAGCTCAGTAATTATCTCCAGAAGAAAAGAGGAGGTGAGAGGAAGGAGTCAGAAAAAGAGAGGAGAGTAGAAAAGAATATCATTTCTCTTTGACAAGCATATTCTAGGACTCTACTTTGCCAAGAGACAGTTTTAAAGTGATTTCTTTTCATACTAAATTTGACTCATCCCTCAGGGCATCAACTGCAGTCATAAAGGCTCTTCCTGATCTCAGTGAAAATGTTACTTCCCATTATGTTTTCCATAACACTCAGTACTTTTGCTTTAAGATATATGTACACTTTTGTCCTTGCAATTTGTTTATTGGATTCTTTTTAAACATAAACTTCCAGAGGTGAGGGACCTTGTCTGCCCCATGGTGGTTTCAGTGGTTTCAGTCCTCACACCTGGCTCACTGAGAGAGGTTCAAAAATATTTACTGACTGAATGGGAAGCTATATAACTGCATGGGGTAGACTGTACTTTGAAATGATGTTTTCCCTGACCCTCAATCTTTAAGGAAATTTGATTTTTTAATAATGGAAAGGAAAAAGAAAACAATATTGTCATTTGTTATCTTTGAGAGCAGGACAGGCAAGCACACAGGTTAATCACACAGAGAGCTGAACTGTCCACAATGAATCCATGCAATCAAATCCCAATTTAAAAGCTCAATGAATGTCACCATTACTAGTCAACACTAAAAATGATGATGACTCTTAAGTGATTTTTATGAAACAGGTCTTGTGGAGCATACCTATAGTCGTATCTACTTAGAGGGCTGGAGTAGTAAGATTTCAAGTTCAAGGTCTACGTGTACAACTTTGTACCCTGAAACCCTGTCTTGAAAAAAAAAAATATGTTGGCGATGTTGCTCATTGGTAGACTATTTACCTTGTGCACCAGAGATCCTGGGTTCAACCCCCTAGGATGGCCAAAAAAAGGAAGGCAAGTAAAAATCACATGCTATGTTTCCTCCTGAAATGTCATTGAAACGTAGATGGCTTCAAATAGTCATTGAAAATTCACACACAAGCACGCACACACACATACACCTATATGTAGAAACTCTAGAATGAAAGTTTGGAGATGTTGCATGCTTAACTGATTTTAACAAAGTATATTATAGATTTGTATCTCATAAATGAGGCTACTGATGAGACTAAATTTAGCCCAAGGAAATTTCAAGTGGGATGTGAAGAAGTAATTTCACTAAATGTTAAAGATTTTAACTTGATATTTTGGCAATTATTTTTATAACATGTGTTCTCTCAAAATCATAGCATCACAGTTTGTTTTTTCTCTCATTTGTGTCTTTTCTTTGTAATGGGAACAGTCTGTGATCTTACATCCCTGGGTGTGAAGACACATCCTCAGAAAATATCTGCAAAAAAATGCAGTGACAAGAAATCTTCTAGCTAAAGATAAAATAGTGAGGTTGTTACAGAAATAAAGACCAATATTATTTTTAAGCATCTAAGATTTCTTGATTTCTCATTTCAGAATAACTGTCAAAAGAGAAAATATGTATAGCTCTTGGTTTTCCTTCAAGCTACAGTACATCATGGAATTACATCATGAAGAATTGATGCTTAACACTGGAACACTGAGTTTGAACTTCAGTGCTGCAGGAGTACAGGAATGGTTTCTCTGCTGTTTCCAGTTATATCCCCAGTGCTGAGCTTTCAGGACATTGTAGGCATTTCCTAAGTCAGCACCTAAAAGCCTTTCTTGGCTACATCTGAGGTATCATCCCTGTTGCTGCACTTTAATTCTCCTCACTCACTTCCATTTTCTATCAAGCTCCTATAATAACTTCACATGTGGTTTTGCTAATAAGAAGCTTCATGAACTGGAATACACTATAGTCAAGCCTCATTTTCATCCAAGGTGAAATAGGACTTATTTCCCCTCATCTGTTCTCACCTTCTCAAACCTTAGGAATAGGAACAGGATGCAGATACATTCCAAAAGCATGGTCAGTGCAAGTCACAGTTGATGAAGGTCTGAAAGCAGGGGCAGAATGATAATAGAACCATGCCTCCTGACTTTCAGGACAGCAAGGAAGCCACAATGAACCTGGTAGAGTGAGCCCAGGAAGTCCTGGAAGCTTTAATTCAAAGGATCCAGAGCCATGAAGGACAGGACAGGTTGGCTTTTATTCTCACTGGGATGTGAAAATCCTTGGAGGATTTTGAACAGAAAAGTAATGCTATCCCAATTAGGATTTTTTAAAATATTTATTTGAAAGGGAATGAAGGAAAGAGAATAGATAGATAGATAGATGATAGATAGATAGATAAATAGATAGATGATAGATAGATAGAGAGAGAGATAGAGAGTTAGATAGATGATAGATAGATAGATGATAGATAGATAGATACATAGATAGATAAATAGATGATAGATAGATGATAGATGAGATAGATAGATAGATAGAGAGAGATAGAGAGTTAGATAGATGATAGATAGATAGATGATAGATAGATACATAGATAGATATATAGATGATAGATAGATGATATAGATAGATAGATAGATAGATAGATAGATAGATGATAGATAGATAGATAGATGATAGACAGATGATAGATATATAGATAGATGATAGATAGATAGATAGATGATAGATTGATAAATAGATGATAGATAGATAGATAGAGAGACAGATAGGTGATAGATAGATGATAGAGGATAGATGATAGATAGATAGATAGATAGATAGATAGATGATAGATGATAGATAGATAGATAGATAGATAGATTGATAGATTGAAAGATAGATAGATGATAGATAGATAGATGATACATAGATAGATAGATAGATGATAGATAGATAAATAGATAGATAGATAGATAGATAGATAGATAGATAGATAGATAGATAATAGATAGGTAGATTCACCAGAGCCTCCATCTGCGACAAACTCCACATGCATGTGCCACTTTGTGTATCTGACTTTACATGGGAACTGGGGAATTGAACCCAGGAAATTAGGCTTTGCAGGCAAGTGCCTTACCTGCTGAGCTATCTAAGGAACATTTGGCAGAAACATTTTTACTGAAATAGCACAAATAGAGCAAAAATGGAAAGTAGTTTTAGGTTTACATTTGAAACAAAACTTGTATTTGTTTCTGAGTAAACTCCCAGAGTAGTGGAAAGCTAAAAAATATTACCACAGATTGCTTAAAAATAAAAAGTGGAGTTTCATATCTCTCATATATACTAGGATTTTTATAGCATTGATTTTATTTCATTTTATTTGTTGAATATTATATGTGTGTTTTCTGGCCATTTGGCCAGAAAATGTATTTTCTTCATTCAAGTAGATAAAAGTTGGGCCAACTTCAAGGCATCTGAGACAGTGACAGAAAAAAACCAAAACCTGCTCTTTTGTTCGCTGATTGAAAGGGATACTAATGCAGTCTCCAGAAGCATTAAGGGCTCGTGAATAGAGCGAGAGCAATTGGTTCTAAAAGCAATCCTCCATGAAACACTTGGCCTGGTATTGCTTTTCATGAAAATTATATTTAGGAAAAAACTGCTTTTGCTTTTCAATATTTTCTATTTGGTTTCATCTTAAAGGAAAAAAAATACATCAATATCCCCATTTGAATGGTACTGAAGGCTGCTTTGTACAACATCTGATGTAATTCTTGAAAATTTATTACTACCTGAATGTTGCTTAATATCCTCAAAGACAGAATGAATTTGGAATAAAAGGCAGCTGTAAACCTTATACCTATGGCGATCTATGTTTTAATCAGTACATTCTCCTGATGTTTTTGATCCACTGTCAGGTAGCATTTATCACCTACCTACCATAAGCTAAGCATTCAGTTGTTTTCAAAAGGCATTATTTTATCTTCAGAAAAATATAATAGTGAAAGCACTATGAAGGACTCAATAAACCATTTTCAAAGAAAATGTAAGACCAAGTATTATTTATTGCTAAAACAAAGAAAATGGATGCTTGAGAGACGTGGTAGGTAAGCAGACACAAGCTGTTTGAGGTTAAGTCATTCAATTTTTTTATAAACTGCATACAGTATTTCATTAGACAATCTGGGAGCATTGATGAGTAAAGGATAAAATGCCATTAGATGTGTGAGGATTGAAGAGGAAATGTTAGTTTTTGATATTCAGAAGATAATGTTTCCTATGATAAATTTTCTACCCTTTCCGATAGTAATGTGTGTATATTACTTATATTCTCTTTTAAAACCTGTAGCAAATATAAAAATGGATATCTTGGCTGGGGAGATGGCACTGTGGTTAAAGGCATTGCTGACAAAACCTGATCACCCAGGTTTGATTCTCTAGTACTCATGTAAAACCAGATGCCCAAAGTAGTGCATGCATCTGGAGTTTGTTTCCAGTGGAAAGGGGCCCTAATATGCCCATAGACTCACTCTCCCTCCCACCCCCTCTCTCTCACATAAATGAGAATATCTGAGAATATATTTTAAAAAGATATGTGTGTGTTTTCTCCTGAAATATTACATCATTGCAAGTCTATCTAGAGAAATTTATATTTAATAGTTGTAGTCAACCTTCTTTGTTGTTGCCCAGAACGAACCCAATCAAAAGCGGCTTGTGGAGGAATGGGTTTATTTGGCTTATGGACTTGAGGGGAGACTCCATCCTGGCAGGGAAAACGATGGAATGAGCAGAGGGGTGGACATCACCTCCGCCACAGCACTGGAAACAGCGGCAGGAAGGTGTGCCAAACACTGGCAAGGGGAAGCTGGTTTATAACCCCATAAGCCCACCTCCAACAACACAGCTCCAGTGAGGTTGTAAAACCCAAACTGGCATCACCTGGGGATTGATTATTCAGAAGAACACATTCATTTGTTTGTAGGGGACACTTAGATCAAACCATGACAATGGTTGTTTAAGAAAACTAGTTGTGTTTCTCAAATGTAACCTTGGTTTATTGAGGGAGTGTGTAGCATTTTCAAGATGAAAATGTTTTGAAAACAATTTTCTTTCTAAAGAGGATGGCTCAGATTTTGTACCCAGATCTCTTTATAGAGTATTCAGGGAAGTTATTTTGAGAAATTAGTAATCAAACTTATCACATGATAAAATTAAATGGTAATTTATGACATTTATAGTAGTAATCAAAAGTATAAGAACCTCAGACAAATAAATTACTTTCAGAAATAGGGTTTTATTCACTCCCTATGATCTCAGAGGGCTGTTGGCCCCGTTTTATTTTTATAAACAGTGACATGAAACGGTGATATTGATAATGAGCTGATCAGTTATATTTCAGTCCCTTAGTCCTCATCTTGCTGCCCTCTTCTCCCTATCCTGTGTTTGTATACATTTACTCTGCATCCAATGCTCTGGGCAGACATATAGAACCATCTCTATTTTAGAAACTAGAGAAGAAAGCTTTCCGTCCTGAGCATCCTTACATCCTGCCCCCTACCGAGGGTCACCTTCCCCTTGTCCCCTACTGAGAGGGCTGCCCAATGGTCAGGGAGAGAGCTCACTCTGGAAAAGGGAAGGTGCTGAATTATTCAGCCCACTGCGAGATAACACATGTGAAATATGGTCATGGCCCTGAGAAAGGCTCCACAAAGATACTTATTTCTCTATGATTGTCATCTTGACTCTTAAGAGAGTCACTCACTTGTTGACCACCTTCCAAACTCACTGCTTCCAGCCACCTCCAGAACCCTTTCCTTTCACAATTCAGCAATTCCCTTGGGATTGAGTAATAACATGGTAGCTTCTGAGTCACAGCTCATCAGGAACCAAGGGTGTGATTTACATTCTAGCATATTGCCTGCCGTCCTCCTGCTCACTGTCAATTCTATTTTTACTTTGGAGCACATGGTTCTTTAGGGCATCTTGTATTCTGAGGTTTCCCGTATCCTCCAATGAACTACCTGCTTCTCTGTATGAATTCTGTGCTTGCTACCAAATCTTTACTACAAAAAGACAGCTGCAAATTAGAATCTAAAAGCAGTGCTTTTCTCTTTTCTTAATTCTATTCTTTCATCTCCCAAAACTATCACCAAGGTTCTGCCCCCTGTGCTCACCCAGAGTGCTTGATTGAATTAAAATGATTAAGCCAATTAATGGATCAGTTAAATTAATTATTATTTTCCATTTATTTTTTGTTTTTTGGTTTCTCAAAGTAGGGTCTCATTCTAGTCCAGAATGACCTGGATTTCACTATGTAGTCCCAAGGTGGCCTCACACTCACAACGGTGCTCCTTCATCTTCCTTTGGAATATTGGGGTTAAACGAGAGCACCACCACACCTGGCAATTATTTATTTATTTATTTTTTGGTCTGGGGCATTGGATTCTTACTTGTTTCCAGGGATGTTTATTAAGAGCCAGTTTGAAAGTTCTTATCCTAATGTCCATATTTTCTAAAGCTTTTACAATATTTTCTCTAAACCTATGTGATATAAAATTTAGTAAATATGTTTACAGAAACATTTTTCAGGGAAGAAACTGTTTCATTGTATTGTCAGAGATTTATGACTCCAAAGTACTTAAGATTCAACCATTAAATATTTAAAAAATGGACAACAATGAGTGGAGGACCTTGCAGGACAAGTAAAGCTGACTCAATGAATGATGCTACGAAAATTCTAGTGAAAAGCTATACAGCAGGTAAAGAGAAAGTTCCTTGTAATAATCTAGGAGATCGGAAATTGAAACCTGATATTAATTCAGAAATGAGTTATTTGTGAAAGTTTTGTGGGACTTCTATCCTGTAGGGAAAAGAATATCAGGAAAGCCTTGGAATTAGTATTTAATTAATTAATATTGGAATTAGTATTGATTAGTATTTTAGAAAAAATGAAAGAGCAAAGGTGTTGGGTGGTTCTGCTTTGTAAAGAAGTTTAAATTATGAAGGACAAGGGATTTAATAATTTTCATGGTTTGAAAGATTAGGTAATAGAATAATACATTATCTTTGACTTAGGTTGAGAAGATTGATTTTGAAAATCTCTAAGTAACCATGAATTATTTGTAAAATGATTCCTAATATCTGTGAGCATCATGTGATACATAGCTGAGAAAGACACTAGGCCAAAGAAAACCAGCACAGTGCTTCAATAGAAACTGAAGGTCGATCCTACTGATATACATTGAGTATCTTATTGATAGTTCAGTTTTCTTAAGTATACAGAGTGTACTTTGTCTCCGTTTGGAAGGGTTGAATATCCTAGTGTCATCTCAAATTAATGCATCTTAAACAAGACTGATTATTTCTGCTTACATAATTTTTTTCCTTTCTGTTCATGGTTGTTTCTATCAATTGCAATGCCTTTGATATTCCAAATCATTCATCCCAGGTTGTCCCTCTCCTTCACAGATCTTTCTTAATGCTTTCCTTTCTTCATTTTTTTTTCATTCTTACTTCTGAGATTACCTACACTATCATGACCCCTTCTGGAGCCAGGCTCTTTCTTCTCCATTGGCTTTTAAAATTAATTCATTCATTAATTAAAGTTTATGTGAGTATACATGCACACATAAAACAGGTTCTCTTCCAGCTGCAGATGTATTTCCAACCAGTTTTATGTGTGTACTGGAGAATTGACACCAGGCTGATAGGCTCTGCAAGCAAGTGCCTTTAACCACCGAGGCATCTGAGCAGTCCCCTTCATCAGTTTAAATATTATCCTATCTTCAAGGCTTGTCATTAAAGCATTAAAGAGGATTTCTGCAGAAGTACACAATAGTAACAGTGCTTCTTAGATGAATCTGCCTACATTTTTGGTCTGTGGTTAGCTCACTATTTTATTTCTAATTAATTGTAGAGTTTCTCCTATATATAACTTACTTATCTTCCCTCCTTTAATATAATATATTGAGTATTACCAAGTCTTGATTCAGTGGTAGTTTACTATTGATTTTGTTTTTATCAACCCAATAGTGAGTTAGAAAATGAGCATTGATATCTACAAATTTCTCATGACATTCGCATGATTTTTAGAGGGAAAATGGCACAAAATTAGTAACCACTGGTAGATATTGTAATTTATAGTGCACAAAAAAACTTCCATAGATTTTTTTACTTAACTGTAATACATTATATATATATATATATATATATATATATATATATATATATATATATATATATATATATATCATTATTTCAGTTTGTGAAACTCATTGATTTGGTTGAAAATAGAAAAAAAGATACTGAATGACAATAGCATTAACCCAGCTCTCCATAGCTGGTTCTAAGGTTGTGTACTATATAAAAAAGATTAAAAACAACATAGTTTTAAATATATATTTGATTAAAGGGAAATCTGGAACAAATGGGTTCAGGTAGTTAATAAAATCTCTGGATTTGGTGACTTTTCAGGCATCTAATGAAAAAATTAATTGGTAATTGCTTAATATGGAAGTCAATTTTTACAGCTTTATGGTGTATAATTTAAGAAATCATAGAATATGTGAGATGAAAGAAAAGTTTGCCAGAAATGTCCAAAGAAATTTGTGACAATTTGATGTGTGCTCAGGAAGGTCACACTGGTCAGTGCTTCAGTGATACCCATTAAGCAGTCTCTCCTTGGCATCTTCTCTTGAAAGGCTAAGTCACACCTACTAAAATATGCCAGTCTCGGGCAGAGATTCACGCCCTTTAAGGCCCCTCTTCATCTCCTGAGCCAGTGCTGTGAAGTCATGAAAATTCTTTAGTGTCGACCTACTGTGTACAAACCATGTTCAAGAGGCACTGGAACATGGAAGGAAACTCAACTACGAACTATGAATATAGAAAACAATGAATAGCTACACGGCAATTTTGTTTGTTAGCATCTATTCATTCTTTTCTTTTTGTGATGCATTAGTTTGCTTAATGCTTGCAATTTGAACATCAAGGTTGGCCTGGTTGTTCTTATAAGATCTACCTGAACTACAGATCTAGGAAACTCTTGTTGACATTAAGCAATTCTCAGTGGTTTAAGCAGGATGACATTTTATATGGTTTGATAAACAATAGGTAAATCGATCCATATGTCAGTGTCTTCGTGGATTACTAGTGTGACAATACCATCTTTCAATGTCTTTAACTTGAAAACCTTCCACTATTGGTTTTTTCATCAAAATATAACTATCATTACTCAAATTTCAGTATATTTTTGAGGTATGAATATGATGCTCTTCAGAAATTTGTGGCACACATCCAAGGGATCAACCAATGAAATTTAAATGATAAAAAATGTTTTAAACCTTTCTTCAGTAGCATACAATAATGAAAGTGCTTTAACAGTACAAAAAAAATCAAGCCAATCCTATCAGTAAATGCCAGGAATCCTAGTATTTGGGAGGCTGAAGTGGGGACATCGTGATTTGAAAGTGAGCTACATAGTAACCTGGAGATACATGGAGTGCATAGTGAGTGTCTCTAAAACAGAGTTACCAGCACAGAAGGAAATGATTGGCTTACTCTCCCCATTTCCTCATACACATGTTTAAAACTTAAAGACCCCAAAAGTTATAGATTTTAATAAATAAAATATATGAGTCTGCTATAGAAAATAATATATTATTTAACAGATCCAATTAGTATTTATTAACAGAAAAAAAGAACCATAGAAATGAATGGGGGAAAAGGAAATTCAAGCTAAAGTTGATATTAAATATATATTTGACTTAACAATTCATCTTATCATTCAAAATATTCTCAAAGACAAACATCTAATAACTAACAATAGGTTACTTTTAAATTTGAGAATTCCATAACATTATTGAGATAAGTAAATATGAATACTAATTTAAGAGGAGTAGCAGTGACAAAGTTTGTTATAAATCCCATTGTCTACAAAATTTGAATACATATTAAACATAATCGTCAAAGCCAATTGTACCACACACATTCTCCTCTATTTCTACTTAGGAGGAAAAGTTGAAGAAGGACTCTTCATTGACTACTGAAAAAAAAGGAAGCTCTGCAAATCGGTTGTATAAAGCCCAAGCTATAATAAGATATGGAAACAATAATATTAACCTTATCTGAATAAAATTAACATATTAACAGTTTAGTTAAAACTGGGCTAGTAAATGGTTATACATTACTGAAAATTTATTTTAAATGAAAATACAATCTAACCTAAACCTACAGGTTGAACATTGGGGTTTACCTTATGGTATATAGCTAACCAAACAGACAGAAAAGTATATTAAGCTAATAAATCAGAAATTAGTTTAATGCATATTTTTATGCATAGGCTCCTGACATATCCGGGCAATGACATATGTATAGGGAAAGTGACCCTCTGTGTCTCTCTGAAAGAAGTCAGCTCTCAAGATTTCTCTTGCTCACAAACTTTTCCCAAAAGCTGGGTAAGTGAGGAGAGCAGGGGGCACATCTTTAGTAAAGTTTGCCAAAGACGATATTTTAACCACAGTTGGTGAGGGCACTGCACATGTCCCACCCATCTTTGCATGGGTGCTACTATTGTTACCATTATATCTATATCAGTTCCAGAAACTCAGCATTTCTACTAACATCACTATTGTGTCTCTCTACCTTCATGACTCTTCCCCTTCGAGGCCTAACTGAAATCCTCCTCATCATGATAGATGTTATGGTATGTTTATAGGATTTTGTTTATTGTGAATTCTGACCATTAATCTTTGCGTAATAGATTTCTGTTTTTGAGACACATAGTATAGGCTGACCTTGAATTTTGGCATGCAGCTGAAGATGACCTTGAACTTATGATGCTCCTGCCTTTACCTTCTCTGTGCTGGAATTATATTTTTGTATCACCACATGTGGCTTCAACTTCATCTTTTTCTGTAATTATAACTGCTTTTATTGTTATTGCTTTTTTCAGTTAGCATAATCTAATATCAAATGACCCTGGCCTACAGTTAGGCTGGCAAAAAATTGTTCCAAAGCATCATGAGTTCCTAGCTGTGTAACATGAAGCAAGTCCCTTACCTTCCTACTCTCTTTACTCAGTTCAGGCTCCTTAATACCAAATGGGTATCACAATAATTTTACTGTATTCATAGATATATTTTCAGGATTAAATAAGCCAGTGAATATTATCAGAGACTAGACAATGGTTAGAACTAATCATGAACTAGTTATTAAAATAATGGCATTTAATCCAGGCACAGAAAAATAAATATTACATCATTAAATTTACATGTGACTTTTTAAAGTTGAACTCATAGAAACAGAGTAAAATGGTGGTTACTAGAGGCTATGGGTTGGGGACATTGGAGAGATGGTGAGTAACAACACAAACCTCCATTTAGAAGAAAAACTAAATTCAAAAATTCTCTGTGTTTCATTGAGACTACACTTAGGAACTGTTTGTTACCTCATGCTTGAAAATTGCTAAGAGAGTGGGGCTGGAGAGATGGCTCAGTGGTGAAAGGCACTTGCCTACAATCAGATGGCCTGGATTCTATTCCCCAGTGCCCACAAAATTAGATATACCAAGTGGAACATGCATCTGGAGTTTATTTGCAGTGATAAGAAACCTAGGTATATCCATTCTCTTTCACTCTCTCTTTCTCTCTCAGTTTGCAAATAAATAATAAAAACAAATAAAATTGCTAAGAGACTATTTTAAGTATCATAACAGAAAAATAATTATGTAAAGAAATGTACATATGATCTTGATTTATCTATCCCAGAATGCACTCAACTTACAAAAACAGCACTCTATGTACTCTAAATATTACCACTTTTGTCTGTTAAGTTATATACACATTGATTAGCTTGATTAAGATAGCTATAATATATTAATATAAAAAACAAGTTGTATTTTTATACAACCTATTTTGCATAAAACAAATTATGCAATGTTTGTCATTTATAAATTAGTAAAAATAAAAATTTTAACATTATAATGAATTAAGCCAGAAATTCTGCTGTATTCATCCTTTTCATTTTTTCCACAGCAACCTAGAAAACAGCTTAAAATACACATATTTACTGAAGTGAGTTATTCATTGTAAAGTTGATTATTTTTAAAATATTTTATTTATTCATTTTCAAGCAGGGAGAGAGAGAGAGAGAGAGAGAGAGAGAGAGAGAGAGAGAGAGAGAGAGAGAGAGAAAGAGAGAGCACACCAGGGTCACCACCCTGTGGGTCTGGCTTATGTGGGACCTGGGGAATTGAACCCGGGGCCTTAGGCACTGGAGGCAAGTGCCTTAACCGCTGATCCATCTTTCCAGCCCTGTAAAGTTGATTATTTTAAGATATAAAATCATTCTGAATAAAAAATAAGAGAAGACAAAGAAAAGCTTCCTGACATTGCAGATTATAAGAAGAAGTAATCACATTATATAAATCAACTGGAAATTCTTCAACTGTAATGTGTATTCTGTCAAATACTAAAAGTAAAATAATCTTTGGTTTAGCAGTTACTCAAGACTTACCATTTGTCTGACTCCCACATAATAAACAAAGCCTAAAAAACCATGTTTGGTGGATTGAAATATAGAAATTTATTGGAAAAGTGAAAATGCAATAGACACATTTTGATTATTTTTTAAAAATATTTTATTTATTCATTTTCAAGCAGAGAGATACAGAGAGAGAGAGAGAGAGAGAGAGAAAGAAAGAAAGAGAGAGCACACCAGGGTCACCACCTTGTGGGTCTGGCTTATGTGGATACTGGGGAATCGAACCCAGGGCCTTAGGCACTGGAGGCAAGTGCCTTAACCGCTGAGCAATCTCTCCAGCCCACATTTTGATTATTTTTGATTGAGATTTTAAATATTTTAAAAATTCTGTAAAAGCACTCTACTTGTTGATCTGTATTTTACAGAGCACTCCAAGAAAGAACATTCATGTGAAGCTATAGGACCCCCAAAATGAATGAAGGTGAAGTGTACAAATATTTGAGTAATGAGAGCTAATTTGAATACTTGAATAATGACTGCTAATTTTTAGTCTGATAAGGATAATAGGGAATGCAAAAGTAACTAACTGACAAATTTTTTTTTTCAAGTTTTATCTTATGTTTGGACCTTTGGATGTAAATGGCAGTTCAGAACCTCTAAGTAATGGTGTTTCATCCTGGAGAGAAGCCAGGGTCAGTGCTAGACTGAGGACTTCATAAAAATGTTAATATCATAGGAGAAAGGAAAGGGGTGAAAGAAAAAAAGGACAGGAGGCAAGCTAAACTATTTGGTTGCCAAGCAGTGGGCCCTTATTGTAGTGGAGTCTTTTTTTCAAGTGCAAGTGCAGATCATTACACCTGCTACAAAGGAAGATGCAAACTAGAATACCCAGATCAATTTCTGGCAGGTAGACTGTGGCTGAGCTTATGAATAAACAAACGAGTTTGTGTCTAGAAATCTGACTCTACATAAAAAGTCCTATTCTTAATTCCTATTTGCTAAGCATTTAGTGCAATGAAGAACTGTAATATTTGTTTCGATGCACTTAAATTGGTGCTTGTCCTATCAGAATAAAGGCTATATAATAAAGGCTATTTTCACTGTTTTCTTTAACAGTGAATGCAGTGATCTCACTAGATTTACAAGAAAAATACACTTACAACATTCATGAAATAGAGAAGACTTAGAAATAAACAAGTAGCTAGGAAAACTTAAGGTTAATTTCATAGGAAATATAATTTCGTTGTCCCTTTCTGTTGAACAAACAAAAGTTTTTGCCAGTGAGCAAATATAACTCTCTTGAAAAATATTCATGTGCAACTGTACAGAATGTCATCTGAAACTAGTCTTTAAAACAGCAAACAACAAAATATATTCTGAAACATTGAAGTGATAAGCTTAACTGGAATTCAACTCGATCATCCTTCCCAAGTGAGAAAATATCTCTAATGCATATAAGTTCATATAAGGGTGGGACGGAGGAGTAAATGATACTTGCTTTCATAATGAACACATCAAAGTCATTTAACTGTTTTGATTTAAAGTACTGTTAGCCAAACAGATTTTAGTCTCAGCACTTGGGAGGTAGAGGTAAGAGGATTGCTATGAGTTTGAAGACAGCCTGGAGCTACAGAATAAGTTTCTGACAAGCCTGAACTAGAATGAAACTCTGCCTTGAAAAAGAAAAAAAAATCACTATAAAATATAGACTTTTAGATACTGAAATTATCTGGCAAGGAGATACTGAGTTATATTTATTTTGCATTAATGGATATGAAGAAGAAAAGTCTAGACAGTCCTATTTATTTGACCATTTAGTACTTTAAAAAAATAAGAAGGAAATTTAACTTTCAAGCTATTCTTTTTCTTCAACAAAAATAGACCCAATGAACAGTAACCTATAATTGAAAAAAAAACTTCCCTAAATATCTGAATCACAAAAATGAGCTTTTGTATGTAATAAATTTATGACAATGTTTTCAATCAAATGAATTTTTTTTATTTTTAATGGAAAATTTTATTCTAAAATTATTTTATTAAATATCTTAATTTATTTGCAAGCAAAGAGATGAGAGAGAGAGAGAGAGAGAGAGAGAGAGAGAGAGAGAGAGAGAGAGAGAGAGAGAGAAAATGGCATGCAGGGCCTTCAGCTGCTGAAAATGGACTCCAGATGCAAGAGACACTTTGTGATCTAGCTTTATGTGGTTACTGTGGAATTTAATTTAGGTCATTGGGTTTTGCAGGTAAGTACCTTAACAGCTGAGCCATTTCTCCAGCCCTAAACTTATTATGTTTTAATTATATTTAGGTTTGGGTTTATTTGCATATGAAGTATATCTATAGCAGACTATGCCTTTAAATTATTGCATAATACCATCATGAGTAAATTAACATGTGGCATGATAGCATTTATATTTTTGTTTAATATAGCCTAAAATAATAATCTGCCACGTTTATCTGTAAATAATGCTGAATTTCTGTATACTACAATGATTCTTTGAATTTACAAATGAATTTTATTCTCTGTTGTTCAAAAACACCAACATAGGGATATTACCTAGTAAATGATAAGGAAAGAGCTTTTGAGTCAGTATACTTGTTTTGTTTCTGCACCAGGATTGTTTATTGTCCAAACCTGGAAGTGAATCATCATTTAATAACCCTGTGAGCCTGAAAAATGGCAATACAAGACTCTGCTATAGAAACTGAGGAACAGCTTAATTGAGCTTTTACCATGGATTCATGTGACATCCCATTCCCTGACTGGCTCAGCTAAACTCACAAAGTCTATGTAACATTAGGTGTCATGGGCTGCCCCTCTGTTTGGACATTCTGCCTGTCATCTCACACATACCAATACTGAACACACTAAATAATGAGAGCTTTAAACTTAACACTTGGAAGCATTTCCTCTGATGTCCTCAGGTTTGGTTTTATGGAGTCCTATCCAGCCGTGGAACATTTCACACTCAACAATCTTGGTAGTCAGTTTTCAGGAGGCATTTGTGAATGTTTGAATGTCAGTGATTATAGTTCAGAAATCCTTTCCAACTCTGAATGGTTGGCAAAGCATTTTTCCTAGAGTTTTGCCTTATTCTGCAGTGTTGAGCTGGTTACTTTATATCACGGTCCCATTTCTCTTATCTGTAAATTGGAAAGAAGCAGTTTAACTACCTTATAGACTAATTTTGAGAATTGCAGCGACTTGATAAGTACCAGTGTTCTTGAGACAATATCTAACTAAATCATTATCGCTAATGTTTGTATTATCATCACATACATAGGCAATTCTATTTGAGGCAGGTTGGTTCCTGAATGTTTACCTTCCCTTTGTTTCTTTTATCATTGTGTCCAAGGCTGACAAACAACATAATCCCCATCCTGAAAACTTCCTCAGCCCTTTGATTCTCCCTAGTCACAGAAAGTAAGATGTGAATGGTTTTAATCCAGTAATAGATCCACAGTCCATCAAGAAACAAAGGCCATTCTATGGCTCTAGTTCAACAGAATTCATGATTGTTTTCTCCCCTAGGACTGCATTGCAACCTCAGCAGACAATGGCAGGCAGCCAGAGGGCCCTGCCAGCTGGCTTTCTGCTGTTCTCCTGGTTTTGGAGAACATGAGCACAGATATGTTTGATCCGGCAAGCAGATTCAAGCACAATTTACAATAAAGAAGCCAACCTTTGACAGTGACTTTAACATAAAAGAGCAATATTTCTCGTTGTCCATCCTTTTGGAATGGGCTTAAGCAAGTTTTCTGCTAAAACCAAAGTTACAATGGGACAGAATCTCTTAAGAGTTGATGCCAAACCTAGGAACGAAATGTCACAACTCTGATACTGAAAGAATTCATTTGTTCTTGCTTACATTCATCTCCTGTGACTTCAGCAAGGGCCTACCAGGTGCTTGGAATTCGTTTGAAAATGTGTTTATTCACTGTTGATGATTTGTCTTGGCAAACTCTTTGGTGGGATTATTTCTTATCATGGACTCTTATGGGGAACTCTTGTTTACAGAGTATCACCACTTTCAAATGTAATGTAAGGTTCAAGAATGTTTCCAAATTTCTCATCTAACTCTTAATAATGGAGATTATGGATAAATCTCTCCTGAGTTTCTCCATTGTAGAGGATATGAATTTGTTTTTAGTGTACTCCTAAAGTAGAACAGTGCTTGGTACTCACTACAAGAGTATAAAATAACAAATACTTTGGTGAATATGAAAATCTTATGTAATATGAAATGTTAACAGAATTTAGCTAACAAATCCTCGACTCGAAAATGTTTTCTTTTCAACAATCTATGTGATACTGTTTATATACTTTGCTATGTTTAAAAAGATATTTATGTTAAATACATATTAATGTATTCTAAAGTAAAATGTGCAATATAAGTTTACATATGAGTGGCAGTAGATGCTGTCTTCTCCAATTAAAAATTCTATAAATGTATATATAAAATGCCAATATACTACACATGAAAGAGATTTTTTTCTTCATGATTTTTTTCTCTAGAACCTTGAGGTGTCTCTTAAAATGTTTACTTCATTGCTTAATATGCAAAGTAATATAATTTAATTTTTTGAACTGTCCATTAAAACATAGAATGGAAACTTTACTTCTATTACACTAATGAAATATGTTTTATTATGAATATTATTAAATGACTTCCAGAGCAATGTTTTTTGTTTTGTTTTGTTTTTGGTGCTGGGACTCACACCTAAGATTCTTGAATGTTAAGTAAGAATCTAACATTAAACTACATACTAGCTCCTACAAAATAATTTTATTGTTAGATTATTTTATAGTTAAGACAGACTTGTTTCCAATTTGAAGGCCCTTTGAAGAGAAAGTCATTAATTTTGTTCTAAAATTATCTCAGCTTAAAAAACTTAGTTAAGAAACAGAAACTAAGAAAATTGTATGAAAGGACTGATTCCTAATATAAATTAAAAATACACTATCTTGCAGTGTTACATATAAACCAAACACAAGTATAACGAAACATAACAGATAAGTATTAAAAATTACTAATAGAAATATACATAACTAAAGAGGCTATAGTTAAGAATAGATAAAATTCTATAGCTTTTTTGAAATACTTTCAGTGGAGAAACTATCAACAATCTGTTTATCTACTTATTTCATTTTTGAAATTTAGCAACTATTAATTTAAGTTGGCCAGGTACTCTTCCAGTACTAAGACTAGATTTATAAGCAAAGCAATTCGTATACCCACTCTAGTGGACGTACATTCAAGACAAGGCAGATCTTAACATCCTAGTGGACAGGTTAGAGAATGACCATGGAGCAATTCAGTTTTAAGAGTCATGGGAATCTCCTTTGCTGAGACATTTCAATGAGAAGAGATCATTTTCTGTTCTCTAGGCAAAGTGAGAAAAAGGTTCCAAGAGAGACAACTGATTCTGGTGTTTCTCTGGTCTGGAAATAACGCAAGTTTGACTGGAGCGTGTGGCCCTGTAAGAAAGGGCGGAGAAGAGGCCAGAGCACAGACCAAGTTGTACGCAGACCTCACATAGGTAGAGTGAACTCTAAGTGCAATGGAGAACTGTAAAATGTCTAGTGGCAGAATCTTACATTTCAGAAAAGCCAATTGTGTGAAAGAATAATGGTCCTATAGAGCTTACAATAATATGAATTTGGGTCTCTGTTGGTGATACATTTCTGTTTCTTAATTTAAATACTCAATACTGTCAAATATGCGTGTAAATTTTAATGGGCTTTGTGAGAACAGTAGAAGGCAATTAAAGTCACTTGACACAATATTTTCCTCTTCATCCTATTTCATGAAAGCAGAAAAGTTCTTTTATGAGATATTTCTATTAAATAATACCTAGCCTATTTATTTTACAATATCCTTCCTACATGAAACTTCACACAGTGTCTACATGTTTATCTACATGTTTCTCTATCTGGTTCATCACATTAATGCAGGTCTTCTAAAGGCATTAGTCATCAGTGGTATCTTCAGTTAAAGCATTTATTACAGCATTTTTTTGCAAGATGATACAATTGCCCATTTTCTAGAAGCATTAACTTTAAGTCAAGTATGGACTTCTTAACAGGATTTTCCTCTAAGCAAGAGTATTCATCCATGATTGATGACAATTAGTGGTGCTTGTGGAGCTTGAGATTCTACTTTGGTGTGGTATTTTTTCTTTATTTTTTTTATTTTCCAGACATGAATATCTGCCAAGTAAACACTATATTTAAACCCCTGAGAAGTTCAAAAGGGATTGAAGATGCCGACAGGAGTTCTTTTATATTTCCCTATCCTCTGTAATTAACATTTCTGTCTCAGCGTTAAGAAAACTGGGCTTTTGCCTGCCTTTGCTTTCCTTCTTAGTGGTCCAGGCCATTATTACATGTGTGGAAGGACAATCTAGCTGGTAAAACTAACCCAAGTATAAACTGAGGGCAATTGGAAGAGGTAATTTGCAGTTTTGAAAACATGTCCAAATATTTGTTCGTGTAGTCAACAAAATGATGATGGCCAAAGCAATCCAGTCCTCCTCAAACACTAACTGTATTTTTGAAGGCTTGGCTTCCCCATGTGCATGTGACCAAGCCCCATCACACATGCTCGAAGCTGCATCCTTTAAAATGGAGACCAAAGAGTGGAAGAAATGTGGATGTGGTTAGTTTACCATTTCATCCTAACAGAGGAACCAAACACTGACGAATCTCTATTAACTGTCACCATCTAAAGGTGCTTAATATTAACGCTATGAGTATCATCAAGGCCCATGGAATCATAAATAATAAAAACATGTTTGTTTGGATTGATTAGCAAAGATTTGATTGGAAGCCAGCTCACCATGTAGTAATAATAAAATATGGACTATATTTCAAGGACTCCTCTGTACCCACAACATCAAGCTGATAGAGAAGTTCCTTTTGAACACGTTACACAAAGCTGTGATGTAGCTCAGTGCCAGGATGACTGCATGACATAAGCAAGGTCCTGAGTTTGATCCCCGGTACTGGAAACAAAAGTACCACGTGTACCATACACTTGAAGTCAAATGAAATTTTGGAACAACAAAAACTAACATCTGTAGTAGCTGCTTATTATTGAACTGTAGCAATACTGTTGATGAATATCTGTATCACTGTGTGTTTCTGAGAAAGAACTTTTTTTTCTAGAAGATAGAAGACTCTGTTAGAGAAGAACAAATATGTAGTCCATTTAGCCTGGAATTTATTGTAATCATCCTGCATCCCCCTCCAGTCTTTCTACATTTCTTAAAATAATTATTTCCTGGTTAAAGTGCTACATACAGAGTAACAATTTCAAAAGTTAATGAATGAAAATGTCTTATAATTTTCTGTACACTTACATGGATAGGTATCTCTTGTATGTATTTCATATTCTCATAATCTGGAACTGACAGTATACCATCATCTCATATATAGTTTCAGCCCATTAGGAAATTAGGTCATAGTTATATATAAATTTATATGAGAATGTCAGTAATTAAATGCTTAGCTATATCTTATGTAAATAATCATTTCTACCCTTTAATCCATGAGTCGATAATGTTAACCACATCTGATACTATCAGCGAAACATAATGTATTCTATTTCTTTATTCCATGTTATATAATACATTATCTGATTAAGGGAGCCAAAAAACTAATGCATTCAATAAAAATGAAAGTAATGACTTATATTACAGTTCCTCAAAAGACTACCAGAATCTCAACTAATTTGGAGTTATAACCCAAACTTACAAACCATTTATTTATTTATTTATTTATTTATTTATTTATTTATTTATTTAAGAGAGAATAAGAGAGAGAAGGAGGCAGAAAGAGAGAGAATGGGTGAACTAGGGCCTTCAGCCACTGTAAACAAACTCCAGACATATGTGACACCCTGTACATCTGGCTTTACATGGGTATTGGGGAATCGAAGTTGGGTTCTTCTGCTTTGCAGGCAAATACCTCAAATGCTAAGCCATCTCTCCAGTCCTAACCTCTGTTTGTATAGTAGAGTGTATTGAAAAAACTAGAAATACTATTTATTTAATTTTTTACCTAAACAATGTTAATTCATAAATGTTTGTGAAATTTTGAATCATTCATGATATGACTGTGCCAATAAGGTATTTATATATTAACATATATACATTAAGTTATATATACATATACTTATATATGCAATCTATCCATTAAAATGGTAATGCAAAGCTAAGATACATTGGAGAGAACAACTACTTTCTTGTTAAAGATAAAAAAAATTAATGTTTTGTGCATATTGAACATGCACTTCCTCTGGTAAAATTATTGCATTGTGTCTGTGTATAAATAACATCCATTTTTAAAAAAAGCAAAAAAAAAAAAACAGCCTGTATGCAGTAGTTTGCATTATTCCTACCTAACTCCTTGAAGTGACCAAACTCATTAATTCTAGACATCAGTATGCAGAAAATCAACATCAAGTAAGGAGATGATTTCTTAGTAGAGAAAACTTTTAAAGAAAAGGCTGCAAGCTATTTTGTTTGACTTTTGAGGGGGGAAACTAATATTTCCTGTTATAAAGTGGAATGCATTCATCTTATTATATAAATACCATTATATGAGCTATAATCTATGAAACATGAAAATGTACAAATTCACATAGTTGATGTCCTATTGATATGCATTATTTATATCTTAACACATAAGATTGTATAATTATCAGCGTGTTACCTTGGTAGTTAGTTATAACTGAACTAATTAGAAGTAATTTTATTTTTTACTAGAAGATAGTTTAATAGAATTAACTTTTTTTCTTTCTAAACCCATTTGATGAATTTTGGCCTATTGGATAGCTTGTGAGTCACAGTGAGTATCACAGTTTGGAATCCTAGAACTAACTGAAAGAGCAAAGAAAATTAATCAAGCAGTCTCTCAAGTATGATGTCTCATACCATCTAGCAAATTACTTCTCAATTCTTCCTTGAACATGTCCAATAGTGGGCAATGACTATTTCAGAAAGCAATGTGTTATTTTAGAGATTGTCTAATCATGAAGAACTATCATCCTTATTTTCTGTCAGTCAGGAAGTTGAACCAACTTTCCTAAGCGGTATTTCACCATGGTTAAGAGACTTTTCAAGACAAGCCCATAATTCCTTCTTAGTGGAAGTAGTAAAATATCCAACATTAAAACTGTGACCTATCTATATACATTTAGATAACACACAATGATAAGTGGGTCCCACCATCATAACCAGCTTCAGGCATACCTGTCCACTGATTTTATGGAGATCCTTAAACTCAGTCCATTGAAATCACCTAAGTAGTATGTTAATTCAATAGTAGCAAAGTGATAACTTGAAGGAACAAAATAATATTAAAACTAAATTTTCCTGTGCATGAACTCTAATACTAGTATTACTTACAGTGTCTGATGCAGAAGTCAAACAAATTCTGTGCATTGAAAATTCTCAAAGCACGAAGGGTTGGGAATAAATTAAAGTACTCACATTTATAACTCAGACATTTAGTTGTATTCAGTCCTTAATATAATAGATTTTGTTTAGTTTTTAATTGTAGTATAAGTTTACATAAAACAAATATGTAAGTATATAATTCTATAGAAAAGAAGTGCCCATGAAAATGGGAGTACAGATTCATGGACCTAAATAAGCATTTTGAAATTTGAAAGGCCATCATGAGGGGTCCTGAGAGAAGCAAGAAGGAAATGGAAGGCATGTGATAAGAATGCAGAAGTGAAAATTATGGGAAAAGAAGGGAATGAGCTACAGGGGTGTCAGGGATCAGAGGCATGGCCATGGAGGAGACAAAGAATAATGGAACACATTATGGATAATAAAAAAAAGTTTTCTCTCATAAAAAAGAATAATGACACATACATGAGAAAATGCCAGTTGAAACCCATTACTTTTATCCTAGCTTAAATCAATTATAAGTAGTATATTACCATGCCATTAAAAATAATATGTATACTTGGGTCTGGTGACACACACCTGTAATCCCAACTCTTTGGGGGTCTGAGTCAGAAGGATCATAGGATTGAAGCCAACATGGGCTTCATAGCAAAATACTGTCTCAATACATACACACACACACACACACACACACACACACACACACACACACACACAATGTAACTAACAAAAAAACCCACAGGAACGTAACAGAACAAAAAATATTTGACTTGAATGAGATGCATCATCAGAGAGGTTTTTTTCCCTCAGAGGGGCTGCTCAGATCTCATAAACATTGAGGTTAGTTTTTCAGTGACAAGATTAAAAGGATACATGCAATCATAACTCCTTGCTATTATTTCAAGGAATTTGAAGAAACCAAAGTGCTATTTTTAGCATATGCTCATTCAAGCGAGTGAATAAAGATATGGAATAAGTAAATAAGTGTGTCTGTGTTGCAAGTTTCTTTTATAGGAAACAATTTATTTTCAAATATTAAGACCATAAATATTTACATATAATTGTTCCTATATTTATATTTATTTATATATCCTGATTCATATAAAGTTCTGGTGACTACATTTTAACTACTTAAACATATATTCAACCAAAACCAAATAAGAATGTTTTCATGTAAAAATATATTTCCTCATAACTAGATGCTCACTCAGACTTTTTAAAATATTTTATTTATGAAAAGCAGAGGTGGGCACACCAGGGCCTCCTGAAACTGCAAATGAACTTCAGATGCATGTGTAACTTTGTGCATCTGGCTTTACATGGGTAATGGGAAATCAAACGCAGGCTGTCAGGCTATTATGGAAGCATGCATCTTTAACTACTTGGCAATCTCCACAACTCTCATCCAGACTTTTTTGTAAATAGTTATGAGTACTTACCCAGTGCCAAACTATACTTGTTAATGATTTGGCAGTGAAGAGGACCGAGAATGATGCCTGCTTCATGGAGCTCGTATGCTAATAGTAAAATAGTTCACAGATCAGACAGTAGACAGATAATGAGAAAGCTAAGGGAATGTTTCTAGAAACCATGTATGGGCCACCAACCCACTTAACAATTCACATGGGTGATTGGCAGATAGGGGAATTACACAGATGCCCTGAGCTGAGAAAATTAGTGCAAACAGAGGATTCATTCTGCCTTAGTCATGATCATACTAAGAATATCCAAGCTTTTTATAAAAATTATGAGAGTCCCCCCCCCCCGAGAGAGCCGTATTCTGGCTCCATATTCATTGTGCTGGTGCACATAGTTACCCCTAGGTCACTTTGATAGTTCTGTCATTTCAGGGTTTTTCTTTTGTATTTGAGACCTTTTTAAATTTTTTTATACACATAGCAAACATTTTACATCAACAATAGTTAGTTAAATAGTATAAATTTACATTCATAAAGAATGCTCCAAAGATTCCATGAAAAAATCTACTTCTTCCTTCGGCCACACATTCTAACATTTTACAGTTCAGGAAAGGAGACTTGAGGGAACAATCCAAAACAGATATCTCTCAAAACAAATCAATATTTCATATTCCCTTTTCCTACAGGGTTCATAGAGTGTAATTTACAATTCATTGTTTTTTGCTATAGATTTCCTTGCTGTTTCTCTTTGAAGAATATTTTCCTGATTATTTACAAGCAGAGGAGAGAGAGAGAAAAAAAGGGGTACCAACAGTGAGAGTGAGAGAGAGAGAGAGAGAGAGAGAGAGAGAGAGAGAGAGAGAGAGAGAAAACGGGCATGCCAAGGCCTCTTGCAATGAACTCCAAATACATGTGCCATTCTGTGTATCTGGCTTACATGGCTACTAGGTATTCGAACCTGGGCCATCAGGCTTTCCAGTCCCTTCCTTGTTATTTCTTGTTCTTCATCTTTTCGTGCATCCATTTCTTCCTCTTCATCTTGCTCCATGCCTTCTGTTGTATCTTCGGGTTCTGCTTCCCCTTTGCTTCAGTTCAATATATAAACTGAGAAAGAGTGTTCTTACTACACTATCTCCATATGCTTTAGTAGCTGGTAGAATATATCCTGGTGGACAAGTTACCATAAACAAAACTATAGCAAGATCCAAGATCGTCTTGTCATCCTTCTCTTCCTTGATGGCCTAAATGCACCCAGTCCCCCCTGTTATTTCAGTTCAGCATCTCAGGACCAAACATATCAATTTTGGAGCTGATCACACCCTAATTAAGACTTGATAACTGCTCCACAGAATTCAATTCCAACACGTTCATAATGCCTACTGCTATTGAATTTTGATGTAAATAAAGATGTGATTTTGTTTTGCTTAATTACAACATGCATTTATGATGAAGAGTGATCACAAAGGGAAATTAACATTGCAGACCTTCTCTCGCTCAGGTGTTGTAGTAGAAGTTCATTACTTCTTACAGTACAATATTCTGAGGAGTTGGAAGCTATGGATCCCAAGGTCAAGGAGGTAACAAGTTGCAGAACAGACATTTGACTCCCAGGTCTTCCTTTATTCTTCTGCTTAAAATGTTATGTGTACTAAAGCCACCCAGAAAAATGCATCCATTCACTGCATCTTTTTCTGTGATCACAATTGCATTTACAATGTAGAATGTAAAAAATTTCCACCATGACTCAGGGAACTAAGCAGAAGAGGGGGTGGAAAGAGTGTAAGAGCCAAGGTGGGGGTAGAATATCCAAAGACATCGCCCCCCTCAGTGACAGCACACTAAGGGGGGGGGTGGAACCTGGTTGACTCCTAGGCTATCCATAACCCCTACCCCATGTACTGATCTAGTATGGCCAACGAGGAGGATACCCAGTGGATTGGGGACAGGGAGGAGGGAAATGGGGATATCAACATAATCTTTGCTAATAAAATGTATCTAATTTTGGACAATAGAGAGTTATTAATTAAAAATAAATAAGTCAATGAAACTATATAAAATCCATTATATATACAATAATTTTTCTCTCACAAAGGGCCAAACAATAGAGTGTCTCCAGCAAAGTACAGTGACCAAGTTTAGGTGACAATACCAAGGGACTTATATCTTCAAAGCACTCCTTTCCAGAAGTCACATATTTATTAGAGCCCTAAATACTAAATTCTCCTTTAATGTATTGATGAAAGTCGCAAAAGCTGAGCTGTCTGAAGCAAAATACAAAATGCCATATGTGGTTAGGTCAAGCGCTCTAATCTGCCTTCCAGTTATTACTGTCACGAAGCTACTTTTTATTCTGTCAAGTGAAATAAAAATGTGAGGTTGCCTGTGTCTTACAGCTAGCAAAACATCATCAGAACCACAAGGGCTTGGGACTTAATAGAAGCAAAATGATTAGGATGACTGCTTATACAAAACATAAATCCATGCTTTATGCTTTGAAGGGGATGGGTTATTTTAATTACCTCTGAGGGACACAGGAGAGCAAGGCTTTTTTCTGACCACCTCCTAGCTTCTGAAATATGTGCACTTGCTCAGCCAGGAGCCATGTTGTTGCACAGATCCTATGCAAATTTTGTTTCCTGTCAAAAGGTCAAAATAATTAATTGGATTGCTTAGTAAGAAATTCTGACATCACCCTTTAGCCTGCTGTTATTTTTTAATTCTGTTTTTCTTCTCTTGCTTTTTACATGTACAAACACAATTTTTGTATAACCAATTCTCATGTTTATACATGTACATGAATTTATGTTGTCCTTGGAAAATGACAGAAACTTGAGGGAAAAAAATATGTCAAGGATTTTCTGGGCTTAAAATTAACCTTTACTAGCTGGTAGTTCAGCCAGGAGGAAATTGTTTCATCTCTATTAAATTCTATTTCTTCATAGCCACATTTATATTTTTTAAAAAAAATTATTTACTCATTAAACTATTATGGATATAATTTCTAATTCCCAGACAAAGATCTTTCTGATTCCATGATCTAGCAGAAATACTAATCTTAAAATTGAACAATTTGAAGAGTGATAGGTTTTCTTAGTACCGGTTATGTTACTTCTAAATAAACATTACTTAAAGCATATGTGGTACAACCTCAGAGAAATTGAAGAATGGGACCTTAGTCTCTGCTGGTATTGATAAATACATTGCTCAACAATATATAACTAACCATAACTTCACAGTTCATTCTAAAACTAGAATTTGGGGCACTAATTTTATTCTGCTAATCAGTACTTAAAAGTTGACATGCAGCCACACGTGGTGGCACATGCCTATAATCCCAGTGCTCAGGGTGCTGAGGTAGGAGGATTCCTGTGAGTTCAAGGACAGCCTGGTTTACAGAATGAGTTTCAAGTCACCCTGGGCAAGAATGAGAGCCTGCCTTAAAAAAAAATCCACATTTTCTCTCTAATCACTAAACACAATTGTACCATACAGCAGTAGGCCTTTGATATTTATAATTTACTGTATTGTAACTCATTGATTCTACAAATAAAACAAGTTCTAGAAAATATTACCATTAAAATATCCAAAGACAGACTGGAGAAATGTCTAATCATTAATGCACTTGCCTGCACAGCCTAATTACCCAGTTTTGATTCCGCAATATCCACTTACAGCCAGATGCACAAAGTGGCACATGCTTCTGGAGTTCATTTGTAGCATCTGGAGGCCATCCTGCACCCATTCTCTCTGTTCCTCTCTCCTCTTTCTCTCTGTCTGATTGTAAATAAATAGAAATATTTTTTAAAGTGTCCAAAGACATTCTGGGTGATAGTTCAGTGGGTAATGTGCTCACCATGCAAACACAAACTTTTGAGTTCATACCATCAGCACCCACATGCCCCCTGGATCCATGTGGCACTTGCAATTCCAGAGCTGAGGAGGGGGCCAGAATCAGGAAGATCCCCGGGGCTCAATGGCAAACTCCAGGTTCAGGCAGATATGCTGCTTCAAAAATAATGTGGAGAGCAATTGAGTAAGACACCAACATTGATCTCTAGCTTCCAATAGATACACCTACACACACACGTATGCATGCTCACACACATGTGAATGTACATACACATATGCACACACCACACATGCAGAAACAAACAAAACCTTTTAAATTAAAAAAATGTTCGTAAAGGAGGAAGAGAACTGGTATTTTGACCCTTATGGGAAATCACTATGGTAAGTAATTTCTTTCCTGTCATTTCCAGGAAGTCATTTTTCCTACTTTACTCAGAATTGATCAGTCAATTAAGTGTTTGGAGCACTTATCTTTGCTTGACACTCTCATAAAGAATTGATTTGGAAATCTCACCAAATTTCATGTATTTAAAATTGAGCATTTTGATGAATCAGAAAAAATCATAATCCCTTGCAAGACAAGAACTCACATCCATATTGCTCACTGTGGATACGGAATGGTTATTTCTATCCAGAAATATGTATCTTACTGGTATAACACTGAATAAATAAATGATGATTCTCTCTCCCATGGTCTCATTCACATTTCTAATATCTTACTGTAAATACGGTTATCTTAACTTAATGGATGATTAGTTAGTGATTTCCCCAGAATTGACTGTTCCATGGTTTCTTATCAGCCTTTCCTTTACAAAATATCTTTCTGGGTTAGTTATTTCTGTCACTGTTCTGTATCTGTTTGTTTTCTTCTACTTCAGGTGACAGAGTTCCTTTCTACTTTTAAGATTGTAATTAAATTAATGAAAATAATAATAATGAAATTTCATTATTTCAAAAATAATGAAAACAAGATCAGGGTTTACATGTATAAAAAAAATTAGGCTGGGCATGATGGTGCATCCCTTTAATCCCAGAACTCAGGAGGCAGAGATACAAGGATCATTTTGAGTTCAAGGCCAGACTGAGACTACCTAGTAAATTTCAGGTCAGCCTGGACTAGAGTGAGATCCTCCATGAAATATATATATACATATATATATATATATATATATAAATATCTCTAAAAATTTAAGGGTATGTATACTTTCTATCTGCAGATAAGTGCTATTAAAACCTATCAGCCTTATTTACTGATATATTTTCCCTATGCCCAGGCCTTGTCTTTTGGCAATTTGAGCCTATCATTCCAGTTTGATCATGAATGTGCCCAACTTATTTGTAGATGACAACATCAGGTTGCAATGTCTAAATGTTGGCTACTCGTGGTAGATAAGCATAGATATCCTTACATGCAAATAAGTATATTATCTTCATTTCTTTTGATCACACAATATAAACTATAAACTATAATATTCTATCCATCCTTTCTCTTGAGTATTGCCATTACTGACCTAGCAGTTTACGGGCTATAACCTACCTGAATATAACCCATGTGATTGTTTCATTTCTGCCATTTTACTGCAGTCACAAGTGATGTCATTTTAACTTAGTTTGAAAAGTCAATGATCACACAAAAGATTGTTATTTTAAGCTTCATCTAGTGTAGTCTGTCTTCACAAAATAAAAAAAGTTACAGCTCCCATACCTTAGGAACATCTCCAGTGTTATTTATTTATTCCCTCCCCTGGCATTAACAGCACCTAGCTCTTCCATATTAAACTTTAACCTTGTGTATGTCTCAGAATCATTACCATCAGATCCTAGAAGTAAATCAGAAACACTGTCCTCACTGTTGGTAGGGTTGGAATCATTTATCAATGAGACATAGTGGTATTCTATTGATAGAAATGGCTCATATTGAACAAGGTAGAAAGTAGGTGATTAATCTTTGTTCAGGGAATGGATGGGCTACATAAACACAAGGCTGAACCTTAGTGGTGTCCTTCCTGCCTATGTTGACGATTCTTCTGTCCAATATTAGTGTCTCAATCCCCCAGCATTCCCTCTGTGCCTAAAGCCTTATTTAAACCTGGTTAACTTTCTTAGACACTAGATGTCAATAAAAAATGGCCTGCAAATTCTTCCTGTCCCCCTTACCAATTCCTCGCCTCAGTTTAAATCCCTAGATGCATGTGTGCCTATCCAGTTCTGATAGTCATATGGTCATTCATTCTACTGTATCGATTCATTTCCTCTATATGCTAGACCTTTGCAAACAAAGAGGAGTGAAAGCAGTAGAAGAAATGAGTAATTAGAAGGTGCTCAAAATAAATCTAGAGTTATGACAGAAACGTTGTTAAAGAGCTTTGTCCATAGTGTTCTTGACGGCACATCAGGAGGACTTGTGACCTTCAGGGTGAATTCTAGCTTTTTTTCAGGAAGGGACATATGACCAAATATCTGTAGGGCAAATTGGATTTAATCTGGTGATGAGCATAGGGAAGAGAGACCCCAGGCAAAATATTGAGAGAGATTAGACAAAGGATTGAAAAGCCATTATTTGCAGAAGTTCAGGGGATACAGGAAATTATGCTACAAGCAAAGATAAAAGAAGTAGACACAGTGTCAGATAGCACAGGGCACCTCAGGTTATGTTGATGATTTGTTCCAGAGTGATGGGAGACCACAGAAATGTGTTGAACATGGAAAGGAAATGACCAAATTTCATTTTTAAATTATCACCCAGGCTTCAGTGTTGTGAGTAGACGAAGGGGCATGGAGGTGGATGTGGACAGATTAGTTTGTTGTCACGATGAGTTTTCAGGCTTGTGCAAGTAGATGGATGTGGGTGTTATTCATTGTGATAGAAACACACTGGGTGTGTGGGAAGATCGTGAATTTGATTTTGGAGTTGAATGTGTGTTTGGAAATAAATCCTGGGAGATATGTCTTATAGGAAATTGAATAGATTGCCTCAGAGCGCAAAAGAAATCATTTGTGTTTAGATCATAATTCAAGTGGTAAAAACAGAAGGGAGAATAGAATAGGATAGGATAGAAGAGGAGCCCAAGACTGAATCAGGGGTGACCCACTCGTGACTGTGTGTACGAGAATCAGCCTCAAAATGACACAGAAGGAGCAGGCTAGAGGAGAGACAATCATATGATAGAAGACTTATCTCTCAAGAGGGATCAAAGATGTTCTTCCTTCTGATTCAGTGACATGGACATCCTCAGGGATGTCAGCAAGAGCTATGACAGTGGAATCTTAGGACCAGAAGTCACAGTGCAATGTGGGGTGGAGTGACTTTTAATTAAAATGAAGAAAGTAGAGATAACTCTAGCCTGTCAGGTTTTGTGATTTGGGGGACTCCGTGTGGAAGTAAAGTGATATAATTCCTGAGAAAGTTTTTATTTTATGATTGTCTTATTTTTTGTTTTGTTTTCATTATGCTATAGCTAGTGATAAAGCCCTAGAGAGTTCACTTCACTAAATTGCCTCTCTTTGTTTCTCTCCTTCCTCCTTCCCTTGATTTCCTCCCTCCCTCCTTCTCCTTCTCTCTAAATTAGGTAGCTCAGTCTGGCTTCCATCTCTCCTGCTTCTAACACCCCAGTGTTGAGATGATTAGAGGCATGTGCAACCATGCTTGACATAAACTATTTAGTATTTATTCATCTATCTATTATAGTACTGGAGATGGGAACTTGGGCCTCATACATGCTAGGCAAGACCTTTGTCATTGAGTTACATTTTCACCCTTGGTGAAATGACAAATGATGATGAATATTTGCTCATGTATTTCCCAATTTATATTAATAGAATGTTAATGCCTTCCAAAGGGCTAGAGGTACAAGGTATTTGATGACATCTATGTCTGACTTCCACATATTTCTGGGTGAGTTTCTATGATAGTTTTTGCAAGAGAAATTTAATTCAAAATGGCAGTTGTTGTAGAGGCTCTGGGAAGGGATAAAAGAAAGAGACCTTGTTTGCAAAGCAAACACGAGAAAGCAAAGATGAGTGAGGTTAGTAGAAGGATTTAATGACTTAGTAACCACTGGGCGCACATGATCTAAAAGCAGTGCATCTGGAACCAACAGAAACTCTAAATAAAAGGCATTTTATTCATGAATTAACTTTTGACAATTTCATACTTGCATTTATGTAGTTTTCTCAGATTCATTCTGTGACTCTTATTCTTCCCACAAACCATTTCCTCTTACCAAGTGATCTTTATGAAAAGCATTTTAAAAGAAAATTTAAAAAATAATTAAAATTATAAGTAATGGATTATTAGCCACATTATTCATTGACAGCTCATCCAAAACTAGGTGTGTGTTTGTATGTATGACAGAAAGATGGTGGATAGATAATGAATAGCTCCATGATGGATAGATAAAAGATGTTAGCGTAGGATCCCTTATAGCTATCTAACCTCAAATACTGTGAAGTGCTCCATGGTCAACATTCAAAGAAAATATTTTGATGCAAGCAGAGAAATGATAGAGAAAGAGATGAGAAAGAGAGAGAAAGAGAGAGAGAGAAAAAGAGAGAGAGAGAAAGTGAGTATGGGCATGCCAGGGCCTCTAGCCACTACAAACAAACTCCAGATGCAAGCCATTTTGTATACCTTGTTTAAGTGGGTGCTGAGGAATCCAATAAAAGTGATTGGATTTGCAGGAAAGTTCTTTAACTGATGAGCTATCTCTCCAGACCCAATGGTCAACATTTTAAATGTAAGTCCTAGATCGATAAAGAAAAGTAGAATGTCCCCTGATGGACATATCATCACAAATGGGCTTGATGAGATTTGTTTACAGCAGACTAGAAAGTTACATTTCCTTTGAATCAAACAGTAAAATCATTTTGTTTATTCTTTCCCAGTAGGTATTTCTAAATACTCTTTGGTGACATCAGTAGAACATTTCAACATTTTCATGTGAAAATATAGGCAGAAAACTCAACTTCCCATAGGAAGATTTTTAAAAATATCTTTATTACAAATAAGTATATACATAGTATGAGCAAATCATGTGAATGTTTCCCTCCTCTCTGTCTCTACCCACTGAGGTCCTTCCTTGGTTGCACATACTGGATCTGTCCATAGGGTAGGGGGTTATGAACTGCACCAGACGGAGACAATTTTTCTTTTTTTCTTCCCCCTTTGTGTGTTGATACTGAGAAGGGCAATGTCTCTGGACATTCTCCCCCACCATGGCTTTTACACTCTTTCCACCCTTCTGCTTAGTTCCCTGAGTCATGGTGGGTAAGATTTAAGACTGCTTTATTGTTGAGATCTTAAGGGTCTCTGTACTTCTGCTTTAGGTTGCATTGGAAATCCTTGGTGTCTGTCATTCTGACTTATCCTGGGCGGACTGATTAGCTGTGCTGATAGATCTCTTGCTATTCCTTCATTCTCTCAGAGGTTTCATTTGGGGCTACATGATACGCCTGGGGTGGTTACTCTCTTGCCAAGATGTCAGCCCTCCACCTGTAGCTGGTTGGTAGAGTTGGAATGACCTCAGCTCTCTCACTGCCTTCTGAAAAATGCAAACAAACAGGATCTCCATCAGAGAGTAAGGTCAATATGAGTTAAATGTGACACACATTTCTAATTTGGTGAGATTATATTGGGATTAGCCTCTCTGTAGTTCTCTGGGAATGGGAGTTTCTCCTTGGGGCCCAAGTTTTTGGTTCCCATAGGATTTTGACCTGAGTCCCAATTCCAGTTAAGGGCTCCTTGACACTGAGTGGATTTCTTGGCCAATTTGAAAGCTGCTGACTACCCTCCCCAGTTTATGGCACCTCTATTGCCCAAGTGATCACTTCTTGGCTCGTTGATCCAGGAGGCAGTGTATTCAGCCTTTTCATGGCAACAGTCTGCATTGTGTATCAGTGGTCTCTGCTTTCTCCAAATATTATTGATCAAGTTCCCCTGGCTGCTTATGTAGCACCTTCCAGCACTGCATATGCTAGCATATGGGGGCTGGTTACCATTCTGGATCTTGCAGGGTCTCTCGGTGTTGTGCAATGACTTTCCGTGGTTTCTTCAGCAATAGGATCTTGCCTTTGGTCTGGGTGGGTATTCAAGAGCTTTGACAGAATTCTGTCTTGTTTTAGGGACCTTGTGGGTGTCTTTGATCAACAGCTCAGTGTGGGAAGGAACCAATGACTGGGCCAGGGAGTTCCAGGTCTGATCCATTTTTCATGGGGTTAGGCTTCCTTCATGGCCCATTTTAGCAGATGATACCCATTATTTCCTTGAGAGCTTACTGTATTGAATGGAAGTAAGGATTTTATGATTACGAGTCATTATTGGTTCAGTTTATTGTATAAGTTGTCCCACCTTCCCCTCTCCCCATTCCTTCAACCCGTTTTACAGTTTCTCATTCTCTTAATGACAGTCATAGTGACATTTATGAAATGTAAAATTTCTCCTTGACTGTTTGCTACGAAAAATTCTCCAAGTAGCTTGTTCTGGTTTGAGTTGATTGATTTTTCTTATTGTTCTTTAATCCTATTTTTCTTTGCTTTGTATCCAAATCCTTTGTAGTATTATTTGATCTCATAAAATATGCATTTTACTTGACTCACAGTAGTAGATACATAGAAAGCTTAAACTCAAAGAATTGAAGTCTATTAACCAATAATATAGATGATGTGTGAATCAAGCTTATATATCGCTAGTCCCATACATGGAGAGATTGTGGTAATGACTTTTTCCTATTCAGAATATTGATTGTGTCTGTAGGAGTTCTATAAAAATTTAAGAACTTGAGATTATCAGGTATATTGTAGAGGACATAGAATTGGATTTGCTTTGGGAAAATGCATTAATTTTATTTCATTTATCTTTCTTTATTTGTAAAATATAGATTGTGCTTGCCTGTCATGTAAGGTTATTCTATTAAGAAAATTTATTTGAGGTTATTCAACTAGAAAAAATAACATTAATTTTCAACGAAGTATTCTTTTTTCTTATCTATAAGTCCCTCACTAAGCAAATTGTGAGGATTTAGATATGTTTGCAAAATGGTAGTGGATCTTTCACACTGGAGAAATGGAATTGTAGTGAGGAAATGTTGGGAATCATTTTTATGGATGGGAAGAGAATGGTTGTGCTAAAAGTGAAGTGGACTAGACACCCAATAAATAGAAACTTGTGTTTGGTGGTGTGCCCCTGATATCTGTTCTGAAAATAGCCTATGAACTCCACATCAACTGTTTTAGTGTCTTAGCCACAGAGAATCTAATGAGTTAAGTCTACTTGAATAGCAACAAATTATATAGTAATTTGTTTTCTTTTATTGATGCACATGTTATATATACATTTTCACTTTAATGTGTTCATTTACATAAGTTTAAATAGGCATGTGAATTACAGCTCTGAGGCTGGCTTGACATAGCTAATGGGTTCCTATAGCTTTCAATATCTGCTTAAGCACACATAGCTCAATGAAGTCTTATTAAGTTTTGGAGGCTAAGGTGTATAGCACATACTTAGCATTTGTGAAACCCTCCCTGGGTCCAGTATTCATCACAAGAAGCAAACAAGGAAACAATTAAAAGGAGCAAAACAAAAATAATATTTCTCAAGACTCAAAAGCATTTAACTTTTAATCTGAGCCTTCTGACTTTTCATGTATTAATCTATAGAGTTGATTATCTGGGAGATATATGCAGATACATTTTATATATACATACATACAGGGTTCTCATTTTAATATGCATGGTACAGGACAAAAGTAATCATTATTAAATAATGTAAAGTCATGCAGAATGTATTGTTCTTTGACTTTTAGTAATATGAGCGACATATAGAAGTGGTGCTGAAGCTGTGCCATGAAAGAATACAGACAAGTATTACATTGGGAAAGATATGACATTGACTACCAGCTATTGGAGGATTTAGAACTAGGAAAGTGATATCAGAGATATGTATTAGGAAGGTTGAAGGGGAGACTGGAGCCAGGAGAATTCGAAGGTGCAAGTTGATTGTATAGGTAAAAACATGGCTTGGGCACTATTATCATAAAGGGCAGTGGGTTTTTAATATTTCCTTCTATACAAGTGCCTGCATAGATTTTTTTTCAATTACAGATTTCCAGATTCCTCTTCTGCAGCTGACTCAGGGCTCTAAATTATACCCCCAGCAGCAATATTAAAATCCCACAGAGTGATTATTGGTGCATAGCTGGGGTTGGGAGCCACAGGGGTAAGGGTCTGGCTTCATTCACTGATAGGCTTGGAGGATAAGAAGAAAAGGAGAGCAAAAAATGTTGCAAATAAATAGAAGTTTTTGTAGTTGTTAACTGGTTCACATTCAAAATAATAATTTAACTGGATGTGGTGGCTCATGCCTATAATCCCAATACTCAGGATGCTGAAATAGGAGGATTACTTTGAGAGGTAGGCTGGCCTGGGCCTCAGTGAGTTCTAGGTTAGACTGGGCTAAATTGAAATCTGCCACAGAAACGGACAACAATAAAAAAGGGGGATAACTTTTATTGTCATTTGAATTTATAAAATTCACTTGTCAAAGATTTTGTCTTAATTAGTATATTTATAAATCCATTTAACATTTATTTTTTTCTTCCTTTTCTCATCTCATGTTGACATCACAGCAAATTTTGTCTAACTTAAATATTTCTCCTTTCTATGAATTCTTTCTCAAATTTGAATATATCCTTTCATAACTATACTTCTATTTAAAATGACTTTACTTGCTAACATGGATATTTTTACGATGAAAAATTCCTTGTGATGAAAAAGAAAACAATTACATTGATGACTGTTTTAAGAACTCTCTATTCTACTCAGATTTTATATTGAGATTCTGTGCTTATCAAAATTCAAATACTTTTATTAAGATTTCAAGATGCATAAGGAGAGAAACCATGATTTATTTCTTAAATGTTAATTTAAAATATTGGTGTTTAACTGGGCTATGTTAATAGGGGTATAATTCTAGACTTTCATCTGGAGTTTCTGTACCTAAATGAAATGGATTCTTGTTTAATTAAATGACAGGACATGCTAAAAATGCTGGAGAAACTACAAGGGAAAAACCCCAGTGGAAGACTCAGGTTTCAGTTGTTGATTTTGTAAATGGTAAGTAGCTCAGTTCTCTTGCTGAGCCAGCCAAACAAGTTCTGGAGGGGCCATCTGTTACCCTAGGATTCCCTATAATTTCATTTTTAAATGTCTGAATAATTTACTTAACCTAATATATGTTTTCTATTAAACATATTAACTTCGTAGCAAAATAAATAAATAAATACCCACAAAGTTCTCCAATGAATTAAATAAGTCAAATACAAATAAAGTCATTCAAAACATATATTAATAAAAGAATACCTGCAGAAGACTCAGGTTTAATTATTGAAACCCATATTCCTTTAAAGATTTATTTGTCATTTTTGTCCTAAATTCAGTTTAGCTAAATCTAGTTCTTTCTCTTTTATCCCACCCTTAAGTTTGCTGGCAACTAGCTAGATTTAGTTTATTGCTTATTGGTTAACCTGATCTCTCAAAAGATATTCTTTGTGTTGTACACATATAAAAGAACTGAAGTATTTTGTATTTAAAGACCTTAGCCAGTTTTATCCATTGAAACTATCAAACCCTCTTTGAATTACTTCTGAATCTCTTCTCGGTCCAAAGCTGTGTTTAATATTTAATATAGAAACTTCAGTGTTTACTGCCTAGGTTTTTGTGCTTTCTAAGGCTTTCTTGTTTTAAAACAATTTTAGCTTCAAAGCAAAACTGAGAGCAAGTACAAAAATTTCCTCTACAGTTTTTACTCCCCTACATGAATTTTTGTTTAAAAAATAAATTTGGAAACCTTTCTTTTCAGTCTCAATATAAATTTTCAAAGTGTTTGCTACTAATATTGGGCTTTATTAGAAAGTTCTTTTTTATATTGAGTTGAACTGTTTCTTATATTTCTACCTATAGTTCAAACAATCCCTTGTGGCTATAAAGAACACATTTTATTCCACACAACAGCTCTCCAAGTATTTGAAGACAGTTATATTCATCTAGCATATCACCTCAGCTTCAGGCAGTTTCCCGAGCCATGGCTTTGATACGTTACCATTCCATCTCTGAACAAGTCCTAATTAGTCTCTACCCAGAGGTGACTCCAGGACTCCATCCTTCATCAGAACATCAAAGGATTCAGTAAGACCCTCTCTAGTATGATCTTCAGAATATATGTCCAAACCCTCCGTGTCACTTACCCACACATACCTACATGCTTGACTGATAGGATTAGATTATTAAATAATTATTTCATTATCTTGGCTCATATGAAATTAAAAGTTGGTTTTAATTGGGGGCTGGAATAGGACTCAAGCCCATTCTTGAATAGATAAAAAAATAACTTTTATTTTTAGGAATTCTCTGGTCATATTGAACAAATCTTTTAGGGATTTAAGAGCCATCCAGTGATAAACATGTTTGTAAGCTTTTGATAAGGTTTTTAATTACTTTTACATAAAATCTTACATAAAATGATTAGCTCAGAAATGTATGAGTAATGTTAGCATAGCTTTTTATTAAAATGTTAGTCTGTAGAATAGAATATCTACAAAAATGATGCCAGAATTTTTTTTCAAGTGCTTTTTAAAGTCAGCTAACAAGCTAAAGAAAAGATTAAACTCATCTGGACTCTGAGCCTTTGTGAAAACAGCCAATGACAAATGTTTTATTACAAGTAATTGAATAACTTTGATATGGAGGTTGGAGCAAGTCTGGGCACCATCCATGCTCTGAGTGGTTCGATTTCCTGTGAGAAGAGCCAGGGACTCACTGATGTGTGGACAGCCTTTCCCTGGCCATTCTCTCTCTTCCAGGCGGGTTAATCTGCCAGAAGGCTCATCCCTACCTGTACAACTGCCAGCATCAGGCCACGCATGCATGTGTAATTTGCATTTCTGGAGAGCACATCAGGGCCATCAGGGCAGGGTTGACTGATTGAGGGAATTAAAAGCTACAGGCTCTGGGATGGAGGAGCAGTCCTGCGGGCATATAAACTGGTAATATGTTGGTCCCTTTTCAAGTGAGGGAGCTCCAACCTATATGTATAGAAAAAGCTGAATGCCTAGACTTCAAGCACAGCTGAATAGTACAAATGATGTATAGTGCAGGTGCATTATTCATAGAGCCCCACTGAGAGGAAAACCAAAAACAAAACAATGGAAACAGAGACCAATTGGGGCTACATTTTATATAAAGAATATTCCTCCTAGAATTATTTATAATGGTAGACAAGAGGAACAGTCTGAACATCAAACATTCATAGTATTAATGAGAGTTTATCAGGAAATATTATGCATTCATGTATGATGGCACTAAAGAAATATCTTTAATATCTTTATGAGTAGTGCTTATGAGAAACAGGTCTTAATGCAGTATGAATATTAGTAGCTCATTTTTAAAGTGCATAAGTGATGTTAGGGAGTAAATGAGAGCAAGTAGTAGAGACAAAAAGACAAACGAAAGAGTAGAATCCAGATTATTTTTCATATATATTCTATAAATATTCTATGAGTAATAAAGGTACTATTTTTATAATACCAGCTTGTCATTTTGAAAATTTCATGAAGCAATTATGACACATAAAAAAGTAAAATTTCTAAGGTACATTCAAGACCATCTTTGAGGATCTTGAACTAGAAATAGAGGTATCGGTAGGCTATGGAAGAACTCTGAGAATCTGCAAGGTGATGTGATCCATGATTGGAAAGAATGACACACTAGAGACCACGCAACCAGGTACAAGGCTGGTCAAAACAAGCCAAAAGAAGAGGCGGCCAGAGTTCTCCCAAGGAGGCTTTGGCCCCTGACAGTCAGACAAACCCCAGCCTTCTACCCCCTCCACTTCTATCCACTAAACAATTGCTAGCTCCCCCTACTTCTCTTCTTTACCAACTTCCAAAAGTCCAGTGGAAGTTGATACAAGCATATACCCACTGCTCATGACATGCCCATGTCCACACTGCTGGAAACGTCCTTAGTGTTCTCTGCTACCTTTGGCTTCTTTTTATTTTGAGATCTACTTCACACCCAGTAAAATCCTGCTAGATTCTTAGTGCTTACAGCTCTGCACTCTCAGTGTTGGAGTACGTGACTCTGTGATACTCCTCTGGAGATTCTTAAAACCTGTAAAACAGAAGTTTACCTTTACAAGTAAGTCTAATTGTTATATGCAATGATTTCTAAGCTGCTAAATTAGTTCCATAATTTTATTATATGGTGCAGGCAAAATAGAAATGTGCTTTCCAAGGGACCAATAATGAGTTGATTTATGTTTTCATGAACCGGCACAAACACAATATTTTTGCATCTGTGTAAGGCAGAGTATCATCAGGGTATTTTGTTATTGTTCATGAAAGCTGGGTCATAGAGTCTTTTTTTAATACTAAAGCAGAGTTGATGACTAAATTAACTGCCAACACATACACACAAAAACTCACGTGCACACACTTATTTTCGCGGTATGTAAGAATCTGACGTCTTTTTACTAATAGACTGGAAAGGAATGTGTAAACTGAAGTCACATCACGGAAATCCATAATTTGGTTAATAACATAGTGACATGATATATTTTTTTCTTCTGAGAGAAAGAATAACACTTAATAAGGGTATTGTCTTCACTTTTATTTGATGTTTTATAAGACCACAAAGAAACTAGATAAAGCATCTGCTTCTTAGTTGTCTTATGAGCTGATAGACAATATACAACAAGTAAAAATTACAGGACAAAGTTTCACCTTAAACAAATGCATGACTGTGTAAACTACGGATGTGTGCTATAGAATATAAGCAAGGCTTTACTCATTGCACTTACTCTTATAACATTCAAGAAACAATAGGCTTTTTGATTCCCTTATATTAATTTCTTTTTTATTTTTTTAAATATTTGTCTAAAATTAGATACATTGTATGAGCAAATAGTGTGTTGGTATTCCAATTTCCCTCCTCCCTGTCCCCATTCAACTGGGTATCCTCCTAGGTTGGCACACTGGATCAATTCATGGGGTAGGAGGTTATGGATAGCACAGAAGGCAGCCAGGCTGCCCCCACTTTGATAAGTTGTAGCTGTGGGGGGCAATGTCTCAGGGTATTCTCTCCCACCATGGCTCTTCCAATCTTTCTGCCCCCTATTCTTAATGTCACCCATTCACAAGAATTTTTATAAACTTTTATACCAAAAGATTTCCCTATAAGCATTTTAAACTGCCATATCGTTATTTTTCCAACTAAAAATATGTATAACCATATTAAGGATTTTTCTCATTAATAAAGAGGAGAATCATTCTTTAAGTATTCGGTGCACATAAATTAAGTCTCAATTGACAACTCAAAGCCATCTATGATCTGTTCTGTTGAAATTAATTCCCTTCTTTTCCATTCATGTTCCCACTGAACTTTTCTTCCGCCTGTATTATCTGATTTAAGTTCATATAACTTAATGTTGATAATAAGAAACTATGGATGACTAGAGGATCAAAGTTTAAGTAGATAGGCAAATTTGGTCAATGTAATACAGCCTATAAATAAGATACTAAGATTCATTTGGAACAGTCTGACCATATATTTTATCCCCACATGACTGAAGAAAACACATTCTATTCTCTGGTTCATTATTTTGTTTTTGATGTTGAAGAATTCACCTTATTTAGTAGTATAATTTCCAAAAATAATTAGAATTATAATGACTATGAAATATAAACAATTAAACAGAAATGCACAAAAATGTGTATTTTATAGTGTGATTATAAGTAATTCTCTCATCCTTTTAATACTTAACTATGCTTTGCCAATATTCTGAATGAATAGATTTCAGCATAGGGGAATAATGAAGAGTAGGAATTTTAGTCAAATAATAGTTGTTACCAAGTTATTTTTCCCTTATGACCATTACAGGGGTCTGATGCTTTAGTTTTCTAATATTTAATATAAAATATATTCAAGATTCTTGCAACAGTTAAAAGTGTGTTTGTAAATGGTGGACACTAGCTTTGATTTTAAATTCAATCAAAATATTTGAGAGTACATTAATCAATCATGTATCAATAAAAGTATCAATAAAAGAATAGCAAAATTTACCACCATTAAGACTTCAACTCCCTAAAGTATATTTTCATCTATACAAGAAATCATAATGAACTATACTAGAATTCCTAATAGTCTGAGAAAGTCAGTTATATTTATTGTTCAGCTCAACAAATTCTTTTTTAAAATGTGTGTTTTTTTTAAATTTTTTATGAGAGAGAGGGGGAGATAGGAGAGAGAGTGAAAAAGCCAGTATGGGTGCACCAGGGTCGCATACCTGGAGTAAATGAACTCCAGATGCATGTGCCACTTTATGCATCTGGCTTTATGTGGGTACTGGGGAATGGAATCCACCTGGGACATAAGGTTTTACAAGAAAGTGCCCATCATATTTGACTCTTGAAAGCTTGGCATGTGCCTACTATAATTGAAAACCAACTTTTTAAAAACTTATTTATTATTAACAATTCCATACATGGTATGAGCAGGTTTTGTGATGGCACCCACATTTTCCTCCACAGTTCTTTGTAAGTTCTAGACATTAGACCTCTGTCCATGTTATGGCTGGCAAAGATCATCTCCCAGTCTGATGGTGGTCTATTTGCTGAGTATGGTGTGTTTATCTGTACAGAAGCTTTTTAGCCTGATATGATCCCATTGGTTAAGTGATTGTTGTAATTCCTGGGCTACTGTGGGAATATTCAGGAGATTTCCCCTACTCTCATCTGGTGGAGATTCCCACTATTAGTTCTTCCAGAGTTTTCAGAGTTTCAGGTCTTATGTTGAGATCTTTTATCCATTTGGAGTTGATTTTTGTGCATGGTGAAAGGAATAGGTCAAGTTTCATTATTTTACATGTATTTATAGAATTTGTCCAGCACCATTTGTTAAAGGTGCTGTATTTTCACCAGTGAACGTTGTTGGCACCTTTGTCAAAGATCAAGTAACTAGTTATTAGAACTAAGAACAGTCTTCAGTTCTGTTCCATTGATCTGTTTTTATGCCAGTACCATGCTGTTGTGTTTTGTTTGTTTGTTTGTTTGTTTGTTTTACTATGGTTTTGTAGTATAGCTTTAGATCAGGTGTGGTGATACCTCCTAAGGAGCTTATTTTATTAAGGATAGAAAACCCATCTTTTTAATTTTAGTCATTTAAATTTAAGTACATGCAGCTTCTTCAATGCTTATTGAGCATACAGGTTGAGATTCTATATCAAAGCTCATTTACATGTGTAGCTGGTGTAGATATGGGAAACACATTCCATTGAAGTAGCATAGCAATGCAGACCAAAACAGTAATGAAGAGTTGAACTGTTAAGCAGACTTAACCTCAAACTCAGCTGTCGAGATTATCGTGTATCTCTGAGCCAGATGCTGGCTTGCTCTTCAATTGAACTATATCATAAAACTGTTTCATTGAACTTTTTTTATTTTGACATAATGTTAGACTTACAGAAAAGAGACAAGAATTGTGCAAAGACTTACTGAATATACTTCACTCAGAAAATCAAAATTTAATTTATCTCTGTGTGTGTTCCATTATTGCCTTTGGCCACTAAGGGTAAGTTATGAGTATCATTTCCCTTTCATTACGTACTTAGGTGTATGTTTCCTAAAAACAAAGTCATTATCTTATATATTACAGAAATTTAACCTTGACTAGTCATAATACTATTATTCAATCTAATTCATATTTCCTCAGCTGTCCCAATAATGTCTTTCATATCCCAAGAAAATATCATGTTATGCCTTGGATTCAATTTTCATGTCTTTTTCAACTTTCTTTTTCTGAAACCCTTATTCAATTGAGATTCGTGTTGCATAACACAGACTTTTTGAAAATAATGAAGACCACTTAAGACAAGGGAGCCCCTTCAAGCTGACTCCTTTGATTTTTATCCAAGTCTCCATTCCTTGAATACTCCAGTAATTCAATATATTTCTTCTACTTTTCCTAATTAGAAAGTTAATCCATTACTTTTACAAAAAATATGGTTTTTAGTGGAAGAAAGGATCTTAGAGTTACATGTGCTGCTTGTTGTTGGGGTGTGTGAGGAATATACAATTCAAAAAGTGCACATCTGTAGGAGTGCCTAGCAATGTATACAATGCATGTGCATATATGTAAATGACTATATATGTCAGCACATCATTATTTTCTTTCTGTGCCTAGTTATCTTTCTTAAATGCTGCATATCAAAGTATCACATACAATACTATGGAGTTCATTTTCTCTTCTCCCTTTCATAGATTTATAACTCCCTCCTCTAACAAACCAAAACTTAGTTCTCACTAATCATGATATAACTATTCATTTACTCATCCTATAAAATATAGAAGCTAATTTAAAAAAAAATTCACCCATGATCTGATGTTAAGAATGTAATCATTAGAGCTAGGCATGGTGCTACACGCCTTTACTTCTAGCACTTGGGAGGCAGAGGTAGGAGGATTTCCGTGAGTTCAAGGCCACCCTGAATTCCAGGTCAGCCTGGACTAGAGTGAGACCCTACCTCGAAAACCCCAAATAAATAAATAAATATAAATAAAGAATTTACTCATAAGAGGAAATATTTGTTTAGCATGTCTACTTTTTAAGGAAACGTATATAGTGCAGGCATTCAAATCCAAGTAAATCCAAAGTCAATGGAGGTTCCCCCATCCAACATGCCTGAGTTATGCATTTGAAATATGATTTTTTCATACTTTTCCTTTAGATTTATAGATTGACCATCTTCCATGTTTGCTGATTTTTATTTCATTTAAAAGCATCTAAAACATTGATATGTTCTAAAAGTTAGAAAAAAACTATATTCAAGGAAATGTTACTCTATCTTTTCTTCTTTTCACAGAGCTAGAGTATAAATGAGATTATGACAGTTTAGGTTTGACATACTACTTGGCATACATTTAAGTCTCACAAAGTGTAACCCAGCTATTCATCGAATAATACTGCTTTATCTGTGTTCAATTATAGACTTTCTAAGTATCAAATACTGGTTTCTCTCATCTGTGAAGCTAATCATGATGCAAATGTGTGCATTAAGCTCTCTCATACTTCTGACTTAACTCTTATTTGCACTCAAATTTTTTGCAACCCTCAAAATTGTTCATAAAATTATATTGTGTTTGCTTTCCCAGTTAAGGATCAATAGCCTATTTTTTCCTTAAAAGTAGAATGTTATTAAGGCATTTGTCATAAGCATAATATTATTGAAGGAATAATGTAGAAAACATACCAGGGTCAGAATTCATTTCATTTCAGTGGTGTTTTAAATTAGAGCAAAATAGTTATAATTCTGTATGAAGGTTATAATTGTTAGACTGGAATGAAAGAGAGTCCTCAGGCATGTCTGAAGAAATGAGCAGATTACATGCTTAACTAATTCCAGAAGATGAGGTTTCTAGTTTAAGTCATGCTCTGCAAGGGAAACAGCAAAAGCATTAAATCATGGGAAGCAATTTTATTCTAATACATTTCTTTTCTTTAAGTAAAAGCTTTGCTTTTGGAACTATATACTATTCACTTCATGAACTCTTTGTGCATACTTGCTAGGAGTTCTAATGTGTGCGCTTTACTAATGATACAGAAAAATGAATCATAGAACAGGTTTCTCTTCCTTATTACATGCGTGCTATAAAAGTCTACTATAGGAAATATTTATTCTTAATATATAGCCCTTTACTTTGTATGATCATACATAAAAATGCATGAATTTCATAACAATTTTGAGAACACTTTTTATTTATTTTTTAATATCTTTATTATGAAAAAACATATACATTGTATGAGCAAATCATGTAAATGTGTCCCTGTTTCCCTCTTCTCTGTCCCCTAACCACTGGGGTCCTTCCTTGGTGCATATACTGGATCCCGCTGGGGTCCTTCCTTGGTGCATATTCTGGGTCTGTCTATAAGGGGGTTATGAACTGCACCAGAGGTGACCAGTTTTTCTTCTCTCCCCCCTTGATGGTTAGGTTTTGTTGTCAACTTGATCTTTCTAATTATGTTGGGTGGGTCTCTGGGGATGTTTACAGGAAGACAGCCTCTCAGCAAGGGGCAGGATGTAAAGAAGCTGAAAGTAAACATCCTTTCCTGTGTGGGCCATGCAGCAAGGAAATTCCAGGGATTCAGGAAGTCATTAAGTCTGAGATAGGGTTGGGAGACCCAGCCCTAAGGCTATATAAAGGAAAAGAAATTCTTTTTGGCCCTCCTGCCACCTCCTGCCTGTTTCCTGTTCTATGCATACATATCCAATTTGATCTATTTTTGGTAAATTCCATATCTTAATTTAAAAGAAACATTTAAATCTCTAGCACAGACCTCTTAGAAAATGCATCTTCATATCTAAAGTGAGTTTCATAGCTATCTTCTTTCAGAAAGACTATTCTTAAAGCCTCACACAGATACTATTTGCGTAGTACCCAATTTTCACATTTCTGGAGTCTAATCTTCCAAATATAATTTTTAGATTCATACATACTTAACTATTTAATTCAAAAAGAGAAGAGATAGTAGGTATGACCAGAGATGAGAGCCAAGACCAATAAAGAAACCTCATGTTTCTAGGTGATTACATGGGAGATATTGGTCCAAGTTTCAGTCAAGCTATGTAATTAAGTTGATTTTATTTTTCTGTAATGCATACATAGATGAAAACATCTTGTTGCACTCCATAAATATAGAAGTATTATTTTAATATATTACTAAAACTTCTCAGTTTGAAAACCTGAAGACAGAGAATGAGGAAAACATAAAACAGAAATATACTGGAATACCTTATAAACCAAGTAAAATTGCTAATTTGTTCTGGAAATAGGTTAAAGGGAAATTTAAGAACGTTAACATAGTAAACAATATGAAACTTTAGAAAAATACTCATGAAATACTTGTTTAGAGTATGTCTTTTAATGAAATTTTATAGTGCAGGCATTCAAAATCCAAATAAATCCAAAGTCAATGGAGTTTCCCCCCTCCATTGTGGCTGGGTTATGCATTTGAAGTATTTAAATGACTTGATGACCATCTAGGAATAGCTAGAAAACCCAAGTGTTAGGGAAGAATGGTAAAGAACTCTGTCACCTTGCAAATTAATATTGATTAAAGGACAGTGTCATAATCAGCAGACACCACTGGGATGAATCTTCAAACCAGGCACAGTTTGGGGGAGGAAAGTATTTATTTGTAGCTATAGATACAGGGGAAGTTCCAGAATGCAAAAGAGGCTGCTCCCCTTTCACAAGTCCAAGCAGAGACAGAAACCCATTACCAACACCATACACACAGAACAACAAACAGGCAGGAAGGCCAAGGGTGGGAAAGGAGAGAGTTTCTTTCACCTTTATATAGCCCTAGGTTGGGGTCTTGCAATTCTATCCCAGACTTAATGGCTTCCTGAGTCTCTGGAATTTCCTTCCTGCACTGTCTACACAGGAAATGATGTTTACTTCTAGCTTTTTTGAGCTTCTTTACATCCTGCCCCCTACTGAGAGGCTGCCTTCCTGTGAACATCCTCAGAGACCCACCCAAGATTACTTGAAAGGGCTAGTTGACATCAAAACTTAAACATTACAGACTGATTGAAAATATTTTCTAAAACTATCAATTTACTTACATTATGTAGATAGATGATGAAGGCATACCAAATTTAAGCATAATTTCATGACTTAAGAAAAATGAATCTACTGGTCATAATGGTTTCATGAATGGTTTCATGGCTTCAGGTTCCTCTGAGGACCAGTTAAAACTAGAAAGTATTGCAATAAGACAAATGGAAGTTCAAGTCACATTTCCACTCTGTTATCTGGTGTCATTTATTTTTCTTTGCTGAACCTCAATTTCGAATTTTTCAGATGAGGGTGAACATACCATCCCATAAGGATGTCAAAGGGGTGCGGGGAAAGAGGGAAACTAAATGTCTTGCTATAGCTGATATTGAGCAGAAACTCATTAAATGGTAAATATTGTTGCAGTTGTTGGAAAGTGCCCCAGGCTTTGTACCGCCCAGATTTAGAAGTTGAATATTCAGACAGCTTTCTTTTCTTTCCAACGAACTCAGAATTTTCAGTCCACTACTTGGAGAATTCAAATCGGTTACTGAGAAATGATTGAAAAATGCATGGTCATGATGTAGATCTTGGGAGTTAATCTTATTTTGAGAACTCTAACCCATTTCCAGTAGCTTCCCTATCAGTTTTCACGGTGCTGTGTTCCTGTTTCCCTTGTTGTTAAGTACTGCTTTGGGTAGAGCCAGGCCAATTTCTATGATGTGCCTCTGGAGTGGAGACAGGCCCTTTGGGTGCAGAGTGTGCTTTTCATGCAGATGGCTTCTCTGATCTAATGAGGTGCAGAGCTGAGCAGTCAGCAGGCTGGAGGGCTGGTCAAAGCAGTCTGTTCTCTGGGCTTACTTGGGCCATCTACACACAAATCCTTTGAACAGGAGCCCATTCCTACAAGCATTTGTAAAATGTTTGACACAGATGGCAGTCCTCATGTTTACTGTATGTGAATCTGCATGACAGGGCTTGGAATGGCTATTCTGCTCCTAAGAGCCCTTACTGTGGATTCCTAGAGACAGCTGAGTTTCTGGTCTTATTTGTGGATCAAGTTGCCTAAATACTGTTCTTCCTGGAGGTCATAATATCTTTAGAATTAAATCTAAATATTCAAATCTATGCTTTTGTCAATTAGGTTTTTATTTACTTACCTACTCATCTATCCATCTATTGGTCAATCATTCTATTATCTACCTACCTTTTTATTGATATGCTACTTTATGTAGCCATAAGAATTTCTCTAATGAGAAATTAGCTGTAGTCTGTATGTTAACTTGATCATGGAATATATGCCAAATGACTTTCCCCTTTCTGCACCTTGGTATCTTTACACTTAACACTATGACAATATCAAGACCTTTTATTTGTCTCGTAGAGTTACACTGAATTATAGCTCTGCTTCTTTAACACATCTTTAAAGGTAGGGTATAGTGGAGCATCCCTTTAATACCAGATATTTTGGATGTTGATGCAAGAGACTTAAAACTTGAAGGCCAACCTGAATAATTTAGTAAGATCCAGCCTCAAAAATATTTTTTTGAAAAGGCTGGTGATGTAGCCAAGTGAGTACTTCCATAATATTGTGATTGTGAAGCTCTGAATATAATTCACAGTATGGAAAAAAATGCTTTAAATATATTTGTGTCTCTAGAGTTGTCTAAGGCTATGCAGCAAATTACCATTTTTAAAATATCCTGTTGTAATACCACAGTATATGCAAACTGTTTAAGAACCCACATTATTTCAATTAGGTTTTTACCAATACAAATCAAAGATTATAGCCATTTTATTCACTTGGATAGGAAGAAATGTATTCATATGTTTTAAACCAGTCCTTTCCTTGTGTTAAAATAATTGTTCATTTTATATCATCACTTCAGTTATAAGCTATTTAAACTCTCTAAACTTTTCTATATACAAACTATGGAAAATATTACTCAAATGAAAACTCTGAGTCTGCAAGTCTCTGTTACATTAAAATGTCCAAAATTATGTTATTTGGCATCATCCTTGGTGTCCGTGGAGAATATTTAATTTTGAAGCAAATGACTAGCACACAAGTTAAGTCATAGATTTAAACATCTTTCTTTCTTTGAAAGAGTGTATCGGTAAGGAAATATCCATGTGAGATACACTCCCTCACCTCCTTCCCCATCTCACCTGACACAGCCAGTCTGCGATAGGCAGGTGAATCTGGTGACTGATACTGGAGAAATTTTGACTCAAGTTCATCTGCTTCTGTGAACTCCAGAGGGTTTGCTGCTGATTTATAGGTTTTCTGAGGGTCCCCTACTCTAAAAAGGGAGTTAATATTGGGTGTGGGAAAGTACAGCAGTGCAAAGGGGTCTGGAACTTGCTAAATTAATATTTTTCAATTATTATCCAAATCAGAGTAACTAGGGAAAAACTTCTTATGGTTCCCCCTTTTTGAATCCAGCATTAAAAAGAATTTGATTCAGCTTAATATTTCTGAAGGCCTCATTTATTTCTGATCTAAAGCACTTATCAAGTTCAGTTGGGAAATAATACATTTCCCATGTAAATTTATTAATAAAATCTCATTGGAAAGGGTGTAAGAGTGTGTCATAAACTTCCATGTCAGACATTATTGTTCTTTATATAGTCTTACTTTACCTGATGAAGAGGGATTGAGTTAAAAGCAAGAGAAAAGTTAAAGAGAGAGGGGGTGGTAGAGAAGTATCCCATCAAATTTTGGTTTAAAGAAAACTTATTTGCTATTGAGTTTTGTTTGTTTGGCTTTTTTGAGAAACTCAGAAAATCCATTGAAAGAAATTTACCATAACATTTGTATTGAAGGAATACCATTTATATGCATTATTGGTCAATAACTTTATCTTTTTGAGTAAATTGATTAGAATATAATTCATAATTTATATGTTCATTGAAAACCCAGTAGTTTTAAAATCTCAGTTCATGCTAGTTTGGAATTTTGAAAGTGTCTTTGGACAGGAGAGAAGCCATTGAGAACAGGGAGGATCTTGTGGTGTATTTTTAAAAAATGTTATTGTTAGTAATTAAATACATTGTATGAGCAAGTCTTGTGATGTTACCCCCTTTTCCCTATTGCACATGAGCACTTCCTGGCTTGCTTGCTGGTCTCTTGGCATATAATAGTGTCCTCAGAATTCTTGTAACATTGGTCAGTGTTGTATATCAGTGACCTCTGCTTTCTCTTAATATTGTTAGCCAATTTCCTAAGGAAGCTCATGTAACACCTTCCAGCACTACACAGGCTACCATCTGAGAGCTGGTTACCTTTTTGGGTCCAGCAGGTTCTCTTAGTATTATATGACAACAGCCTGTAGTGACTTACTTTAGTAACAAGGTCTTATTTTTTTGCCTGGGATGGGTATGAAAGAGCTTTGACATAAGCTTGTCTTTGGTGTGTGTGTGGGAACCTCATGGGTCTCTCTTCAATCAACATTTCTATGTGGGAAGTGACCAATTACTGGGGCAGGGAGTTATAGTCCAGAGCAATTTGTCTTGGGGTTAGGCTTCCTCCCACCCTATTCAGGGCCCCTCTGACCAGGTGATACCCACAGCTTCCTGGAGAGCTTACTGTATGAAAGTAAGGATAATATGTTATCAATTTATTCTTGGTTTAGATTAGTGTGTAAGTCTCCCACCCCCTCCAACCTCCCTCTTTGATCTCTGTTGCTTCTCTCAGGAGGATGCTCTAATGTCCAAAGCTGAGGAGGCTCTCAAAGGCTAGTTCAGGGACTCATCAACTAACTGAATTATTCATTCAATTAATAAATTTTTGAGCTCCTGCTATGAATCAAGCAGTAGGTTCAGCCCCTGCAGCTACAGTATAGACATGGATCATGTTTCCTACACCCTAAATTTTATTTCTTTGTTAAAATAATGTTATTCATCAGAAGAGAGACTAAATACTAAATTATAAAACAGAGCCAAAATAGGTTTCCTCCAAAGTGGGAAAGGACTGTAGAACAGAAGTTTCAATGTAGGTTCAACTTAAGTCAATGAATTATTGGACTAATTACTCTTGCTTTATCTTGAGACTGAAGGGGAAAATCCTGTCATGTTCATCATTTCTAACCACTGTGGTTTATATGCTGGCTTTAATTTGCTATTGGAAGACTTTTAGATAGCAGATATGATGCATCTGTGTAAATTAAAACAAAAAAAATCCTTCTTGGGATACCAGATTGCTAGGACAAGGAATACGCGCGCGCGCGCGCGCGCGCGCACACACACACACACACACACACACACACACACACACACACACACACACAAATACACACAAAGAACTTTGGTTTAAAGTCAGAAGAAAAGGAGAGTTTGTTTCAGTAGCCACCATAGCTATGTCTTAGGGCAGAGTAAACCCATCTTGATAATATGTAGAATTTTAGTAGCATCAGAATATATTTCAAAGATTAGAGTCAGCTTGCTTGCCTCTGACCAAAAAGAATATGGTAACTAATCAGGGATATGGTATAAAATAGGAAAACTTTTTTTTTAAATATGTTTTACTTATTTATTTTTGAGGGGGTATGTATGTGTTTGGTGAGCATGCATCCCAGGCTTTACCTCCCAAGTGCTGGGATAACAGACATGAGATCCCGTGCCTGCCATACATACAGATGTTTAGAATCTGAGCTCACTTCTCATGCTTGCACTTTACCCACTGAGCCGTCTCCCCACCCCGAGATAAGAAAATACTGAAGAATAGTTTAAAATTATAATTAAATCAATTATTGAAATCTACTATCTTTATATTTCTTCTTTTAGTGGTCCTTAGGAAGAATATGAAGTTTTGCCTCCTTCCATGTAAAAGGCACTGATGAGTAGATTGTATATGGTAAAGGTGACTTGATACAGCACGATCCTTACAAATCCTCAGCTTGAACGCTTGGTGGCTGAGTCAGCATCAGCTGAGCTTTGTAGCGTCTTGAACACTGGATTTGTGAGCCCCAAGCAGTCAAGATTCTCAATAATGGTTTACAGCCATACTACCAAATGTACTAGATCTCTTCTGATCACGGAACCTAAGTGGGTCACACCTGGTTAGTACTTAAATGGGAACTTCGCTTTACTATATAATCAGAAAAGCAGACTATTTTAGATTTCTTTATTTTTTTATTGTCCATAATGAGTTACATTGTTTAGTGGGCCAACAGTGAGTTGTTATCCCCAATTCCTCATTGCTCCCCCTCCCCATCCCCAGTCAGCTGGATATCCTTCTCCGTGGGCCATCTGGATCAGTCCTTGTGGTAGGGGACCATGGACAGCCTAGTATTCAGACGGGTTCTCCTGACCCAAGTTTGTTGTTACTGAGGGGTATCAATTGCCTCTGGATAGTCTCCCCCACCACGGCTCTCATAATCTTTCCGCCCCCTCTTCCGCTCAGTTCCCTGAGTCATGGTGGGTGAGTATTAAGGTTGCATTAATGTTGTGAGCTTAGGGGTCTTTGTGTCAAAAACCGTTGGTTTCTGTCTCACTGGCTTATCCTGTGTTGATTAAATGGCTGTGGCTCTGGGTCCCTTGTTCATCCATCATTCTCTGTGTGGTTCCATATGGATCCTCCACGATATGACTGTGGTGGATCATCTCTTTTCAGGATCTCAGCTTTCTGCCTGCGGTCGGTTGGTAGGGTTAGATGGGCCACAGCTTTCTCGCTGCATCCTGAAAAATACAAACACAATCTCCATCAGAGAGTGAGATCAGTATGCAACAAATATACACAATACTGGATTACTTAGATTCTATTTTTAGTAGTCTCCCTGTCAGTCACTCACATAATGCATCTTTTCTTGGTAGCCCAAGAGTATTGGATCCGGTGCATATTGCCATGAATCCCAAGTTCCAGTCAAGGGTGCCCCCTCACTGAGTGGAATATTTGGCCAATTTAATAGCTGCTGATTGTCTTCCCCAGGCCGAGGTTCCACCATTGCACAAGTGCTCCTTTCTTGGTTTGCTGTTCTTTCCCAGTAGGAGGTGTGGTCAGCCTACTCATGGCCACAGACTGTGTTTCATGCCAGTGGTCTGTTTACTCCAGCTGTTGTTGATCTGTTTCCCCTGGCAGCTTGTGTAGTGCCTTCCAGCACTGCCATCTGGGGGCTGATTGCCATTTCAGACCTTCATGGTTTTCTCGATGCTGATCAATGGCATTCTGTGGTTTCTTCAGCAACAGGGTTTTGCCTCAGGCCTGGGGAAGAGCGTTGACAGAATTCTGTCTTGTTTTTGAAACCTCATGGGTCACTGGTCAACAGCTCAGTGAGGGAATGAACTGGTGGCCGGGACCTGGGGTTGTCAGACTGCTCAATTATTCACAGGTTTAGACATTCTCTCCTACTACTCATGGCCCCTCTTGCCAGTTGACGCCCACTACTTGCTCTGTAGGTTACAGTATGCTCGTGAGGATTTTATGTTTTTGAACCTAATTTGGTTTAGCCTCATTCTTAAGACATTTCCCTCCCCCATCCCTTATACCTCATTCATAACCTCTCACTTCTTTCTACTGCATAAAGAAAACGGTTATCCTGGTTAAGGACCACATATGAGGGAGAGTATGCGGCATTCAATTCTCTGTTCTTTTGAGTGTTTGCTTAGTAAGATCTGCTGGAGATCAGACCATTTTTTCCTAAATTTTGATATGTCATTTTTCCTTTCAGCTGAGTAAAATTCCATCGTGTAAATATACCACAGTTTCGCTGTCCATTCCTCCATGGATGATTCCAATTCTTAGCTATTATGAATTGGGCTGCTATAAATATAGTTGTACAAAATTTTCTGCATTGAGATGTGACATCTTGTGGGTAGATTCCTAGTAGAGGCATAGCTGGGTCCATTGGTAGTTCTATGTCCATTCTGTCTAGAAGTCTCCACACTGCTTTCCATAGATTTCTTAAAACATTGTATGGATATGTATATATGTGTGCATGTATATGTGTAGATATGTATATATGTATATGTATGTGTAATACGTATATATAATATGTATGTATATATACATTTATATATATAATATTTTGAAAAGCTTTCACTATAAGTATTACAGATTTATCCCCCAGCTCCCAGATATGTGTATTCATTTTATTTTTATATGAGTTATTTAAAAGGAAGATGAAGATGTGTTTAACTACAATTTCTCCTTTACAAGAAGGAACTTTGATATTTACTAAATGATTAAAAATATGTATTAAGGTTGGAGAGATGACTCAGTGGTTAAAAGTGCTTGTTTGCAAAGCCTACTGGCTTGGGTTCAATTCTTCATTACATACATGAAGCCAGGTGCTCTAAGTGACACATGCATATGAAGTTTGCAGTGGCAAGAGTACCTAACATGCCCATGTGCGCTCTCTCTCTCTCTCTCTCTCTCTCTCTCTCTCTCTCTCTCTCTCTCTCTCTCCTTACAAATAAACAAAAATATTTTTAAAAAACATTTATTAGCACATATGGACAGTCCTTTTCTCAGATCTTAACCTGCCTTGACACCTTTGCCTAAACAACCCTGAAGCCTTTATTCCTGGTTCAGTGACATTGCAATGGCAAGAAGTCTAGACTTAGTTCAAGTTTATTCCACATCAGAATAAAGTAAGGTCTGACAAGCTGGGGTGGGAGAATGTACATATGTTTGTCAACTGGTTTTGGTTTTACCAAAAGGAAAAGGGAACTTTCTTGTATCTTCAAAGCAGTATAGAATTGTACAACTTGGATCAAGGTAAGGTAGAAGCCAGGCTCCTACCCTCCCATGGAGACTGAGAAACAAGCATACCACCTTCCTTGGTGATGACCTTTCAAAGGGATGGCTCCCTGGTCCTTGCAAAAGGCATTTCTGGTTTATAAAACTGGCAAGAAGCTTTTGAAAAGATTTACATTTCAAAGGAGGAAAGATTTTGTAATAACAAATTTTCTACAGTAAGTGCACTCCAAAAAGAGAGATCAAGGGCTGAGAATTAGGATGCAGCCTGTCTAAGGTTGAGCCAAGTTCAGGAGTGTTTGTGTCACCTTGGTCAATAGCTCTGTTCCAATTGTGTTGTAATTTGGACTTTTTTTTCCAAGGCCCTTTGACTGTGCCCCTCCTGGGTGTGACTTATTGGGACATTCTGAAAAAGAGAAAAACAGGATGACTTGGTCCTTCCTTTCATCTCTCCTTTCCATGATTTCTTCAGAAGCTGCCCGTGTGGCCTTTAAATTCCATTAAGTAGAGTAGAAATTAAATATTTATCCTAGCAACAACAATGAAAACATAGCTTAACTGACTGGGATTGTGCAGATTAACCCTTAAACACAATGAGTAGTATTTTTAATGCTATCTTAGAACAAAGCCATTATGATAAATACAAGGGGATGCAGTTATATTACAAAGATGTTAATTCACAAATGACAACTTCAACAGAGTACTCAGATTCTTTTGCTAGCAGTGTCTTAAATTCGAACTGGAATCCAAAGACAAAAGGTGGTTTTGTCTTATTGTGGTAATTAGAATTTCCTCTTATTTGGAATTTTCTAAACCGCACACCACAGTTTTGAACACTCTAAAGCCATAAATCGCTGAAAATAATTGACAATTCAAACATTCATGAAATGTCAACAAGAACTAACTAGGCTATTTCCTGAAAGCTTGAGATCACTTTTTATCTAGGTTTTAGGTGCTGCTTATGGTAATTAATATGAGTTTCCAGTTACTCAGGATAGAATAGATGTGATTAATATTGCCTTGGTCATAATTTTATGCAGCTCATGTGATCGTAACAATACAATAGAATGTGAGAGATATTTAATATCTCATATAAGAGTTTTGAGCTGGAGTCATATTTAAAAGAATTAGAGCCAGGTCTAAAACCCATGTTAATTTTGTATTCCTCTCTTTTTTTTTCTTCCGGTATTTCATCTCATTTCATCCTCTCATAATAGCTAAATTCTTGGAATCTCCTCATTCTCTCCCCTGCCAACCTTTTCCTTCTATTTCTCCTCTTTCCTTAACATTGCTTTTCTCTAAAAAAAAATATAGGGCAGCTAGAGAACATACGACTTCAAACAGCCATCAGGGAATAAGTCCTAACTGTACCAGCACTCAGTAAGCCATGTCTGAAAACTCACCCTTCCCTCTGGCTTTAATAGGATAAAGCTGGTAGTGAAATTGACTTGAGACGTGTGGCTGTACTGATAAGGAAACCTCTCCATACAGTGTGAATTAGCAACCGTTCACTAGACTTACCTCCGGAGTGTTCCATTACTTTCCTAGTGGCTCTTTTATTCTCCTGCTTCTATGGATATATGATCTGACATAATGACCCTCCATCTATTTGCACAGGTGCAAGAAAAAAGGCAAGGGAGGTGGAAAAATGTATACTCATGCCCACACGCACGTAACCATGCTAGGTTTTATTTGAATTATTGAATTATTGAAATTATTGAAAAGGGTGATCCATCAATTTAAGCAAATATGAAGTCCCGTGACTCATCATCCATGATGTGCTCTTAACAGAAATTAAAAATAATTTTGAAATACGTTGACAGATTGGACCAGAGGCCTATAGCTAAGCTCTCCAGGAAGTGTGGGTCTGCACAATGGCACTATGGGAACAGCTGGTGTCTCTGTGTAACTCACTCATCGGCTGCTTTTATAAGATCTAATGAGAACAAACCTGATTAGCAGATTAGAAATTGCCAGAAATCAGAGTTACGCTTCTTAAGAATTGTTAAAAATGAATAGTATGGTTTTGGTTAACACCATTCTTTGTTTCTCTGAGGATTTCTGGAATAATCGTCCTGTGTGACAGCACTGCTTCAAGAAAGCATCTCCCTGCTCTTTCCAAATACTGTAGACAGAGGAGCACTGTGCGCATCCAGAGAGCTTTAAAATCTTTGCCTCACTGAATTGCATACCCTGGATTAAAACTTTTTAATCAGGTATTTTTCTATAATAAAATAAACCTGGTTCATAAAATGAACCATTGAAAACAGTTTGAAGTCAAAGAAAGTCTTTCCAAAGATATTTCATTTAAATGCAAATGTGGACGATGAGTTATTAAAGAGAATATGGCTTTTCATATTCTTGTTTCTCTAGACACCTGGGATCAAAGTCACCTTCTGAACTTGGAAAGTAAGCTTCCAACTTAAATCTTACTGGGAAGATTTAAGTTCCTTATTTTCAGCGTGAAAAGGCAAACTGTACCTAAAGCTTTATCGATAGCATTAAATTTCTCATGAACATAGAGAGGGGAGCTGAATTACCAGGGAGAAGGTTCAGTCTTTGCATCATTTAAGTCATGGCTTCGGAATCAGAGCCTTCAGCATCTTTATGCATTACAGATAATTAAAATCAATGTAAATTAATTACACAGTTCTGGCGATCTCCAGATACTTAATCCAGTCTCTTATCTCCAAGAGAACTTAACTCTAGTCCAAACTAACCTCCACCTACCTAGGCATGTGGATATATGGAAACAAGAGCCCTGTATTCACTTTCTATACTTAACCAAAAATATTGCCATGATGATGATTCAGAAATAGGTTATTGCTTTTATAAGAATGTCATCAGGAGCAGACGTTTATCTTCCACAATTGTGAGGCCAGTGATGTAAGATAGTGATATATACAGTTACATTAGTTTTCAAATGATATTTTCAGAGGGTTTTTTTTTAGAATTTCCCACGTTAAGTGGTTTTGTCACAATCAATATATTTTGGGTCTTATAAGTCCAGATCAAGTACTGTTGATTACTTTATATTTGTTCTCCTTTATTCAATAATGTTTGGGGACATATCCTTAGTTCTCTGATATTGATATAGGTAAACATATAAAGTAGAATCTGCCACTTCTCACCAAAATGAGAAGTCATTAAATGCTAATTCCCAGAGCCCAGAAAAATACGTTTTATACTCAGTCCATACCCACACATGTTGGTTGATAATGTTTATTTCTAAATCTGATTAAAACTAATTCTCTATGTCATTCTCCAATCATGATAAATGTTGGGTTTCTTGTGTAATTTCAATTCTCTATTCCAACATTATGTTTCTCTTTATTCCATTTTAAAGCTCTCTTTTTTATTATATAAAATCAAACACCCTATGATCACACTAAAACTAGTATTTCCAAGTTCCATTAACATTCCACTTTACTTAAGTAAAATGCAATATGGCAAAATTACTCTGCAACAAAAAATCGTGGATGGTCCCCAGGAGTTCTGTTTCATTTATTACATGTTTCCTAAAGAAAGAGTAATGGTTATGGAAGTATTTTATAAACCAGTCAAATTCAGGCTCCCTAAAGAAATGTTTCAAGTTCGATTAGTGGAATAGTGTGACAAGTAATCCTATTCCTTTTTGAAATGTCAACATTCAAACATATATGAATCTGCCTTGCTAAATTGAACCAGTGATGTAGAGGATCTAAATCTAGGAGGATAACTGTAGCCATATTCATACCACTTAGAACAATTCTTAATAAAGCACACTCATGTGAGTATTTTATAAGACAGGATGCATTCTTTTCATTGTGAAAGAAAGTCTTAGGGAAAATGTATGTGTTCCATGTGTGACCTTCTTTGCAAAGGTAGATAATAACTGTTAATCAGTATGCAATTTCAGCCCCCAGAGAAAACTGCACCCTGATAAATCCTCCCTTATTTCTCTTAACACCTCCATTCTTTACTGCTGGTCACAATGAAAGATTCCTTTTAGAGAAACTATTTTCCCATTGATTGACACAACCAGTTGTCTTTTGCATCCTCTGACCTACATTCTGCAAAAATTTACAAACTACATCTTCCTTCTTGAACTCATAGAAAAGTGACTAGTTCACCTGCCAAGAAGCAGAGGCTACTTGGTAAAGGTCATTTCCTTCATTGCATCAAGGAAGAAGGGTACAGGGAAGACTGAAGTAGGGAACATCATTCTCCTCAGTTCCCCTTGCCACTCAAGTTCTATCGCTTGTCTCTCATGAAATATCCCACACTGTCTTCTAGTCATTAAGGTTATTGAAACCCGAATCACTCTTCTCCTTTTGCCTTCAAATACAAACATGCTTTTGTATGACTTGTCTTTTTAGAGATCCCATCAATTTACCCCAATGCTCTATTCATCAAATGTAATCATAATTCACGTGGAAACAAAAGATTTAACCTTCCTTTGAGACCATTGTGGATACTGAAGTATCTCAATCTCTCTGCCTCTCCCTCCTTCTCTCTCTCCCCCTCTCTATTCATTCTCTGTACCTGTTAATCTTATAATTACCTTTTAATTATCCTGTTGAAATCTGCTTCGAGTTACTGGAAAAATGCTTGACCAAAAGCAGCTTATAGGAGGGGAGAGTTTATTTCAGGGAACCATCATCAGTGGTGGAAGAAGCTGCTGGCTCATTGCATAGATCCAAGTGGAGAGACATCACCAAACAGCCAACAAACACCAACCCCTGCAAACATGAAGGCCCAGAGCTCCAACTGTTCTCTATACACCTTAGGTCTATACTCCAAGACACATCCATCCCCAGTGACAAATCTCTTCCCCAGTAGGGCTCCACCCACTGGAGACCCAAGATTCAAGCCTGAGTTTATGGGGCAGCATATTCAAACCATTACATTCCTAAAGCACCAAATTAATCCAGGTGACATTTATTGCTTCACATCACTCCAGGGTCCATCTACTTATCCTAATATGCAACAGCATATTTTAAATTTGATCCTTTACTTTGCTAGATTAGAATTAATCCAGTGATTTCCTAAATATGCCTAACCTTCCAGGCTCCACGTCTTTTTTATGATCTCTTTCACCCTTTTCCAAACTCCCCACAGCATGGTGTTGGGCAGGGCCAGGAAAGGGAGAATTAAGCTTCTCCATGTTAACGTGTTTCTGTCCTTCACTGAATTTACAAAGAACTGTGTCCTACTATATGAAAGCATGTATTTCAGCGTCTTCCAGTTAGCTGTATATTTATCCAAGTGTCCTTAAACAACTGGAAAGTTGGTACCAGGTTACCGTATCAGTAAAATTGGGTACTAGTTCAGCGAGTATTGTAATTATTGTAATTCTTTGTGCTTCTCTCTTCTGAAATACAGTGGTATGATGTGCATTGAGAGGATGTTGGTTAAAATGATAATCTACATTCTGTATGTGCTCAATGAAATCGTGGGAGAAACTGACTAAGGCTTTTCTGTTTTCCACTAACACTTTCTCTGTGGCATGCCAACAATAGTAGATAATTAAAAAGTATTCTTTCTTTAAATGACAATAAGTTACAAACATTGAAATTTAGATTTTCCAGAAGCCTATATTATTTTACTTTTATACATTGATAAATGATACTGAAAAAAGTTTATTTTCAGTCTGAAAAAAAATTTAGTTTCCAAAAAATATGCTAATAAATGTTTATATTTCACTGTATTACAAATGTAGTGTCTTCTCAGAGAATAGCTTTATTTCTTTAAACATTATAAAAGAATAAACCAGGCAAACACGATCCCTTCCCATGTGATACATAGAATAGGGAGGATTTTTATTAGCTATTAAAGAAATCAATTTTATTTGTATTTATCCTAGAGGCTAAAGAGAAGATTAAAATATTTTTGATAGCTACAAATAGCCTAATTTCTATTAAAAAGTGACTTTAAGCTACTGTCAGCCTCAAGACATTAATTATTTCTTTGTACCAGCTAATATTTATAAGTAGACTTTAGGTTTCTTTATCTTGGGAGTTTAAAATGCAAATATAATTACAAAATGTTCCAGGAAAAAGATACCTATTGAAAACTCTCTTTGTTATTTAAAGAGTGTTTATTTTCTTTATTGTAATACATAAAGTAATAAAGTACATAAAGAATAAATCATGAGTAGAAATGATATTAATCTATGTTTATTAGAAATTTAATTAAAAATTAAAACATATGGGTTTTTTATAGTTTGACTTTTTCTTGAAATGGAGTTTAGGAAAAAGTATTATTGGGATAAAATTTATTTTTTAGAAATATGTAAAAACACATTTTCAGTATAGCCTCCCATTATAATAACTATAACAAATATCTGATATGCAAAGTACTTAAGATAAGCATAAAGTGATTTTTTAAAAAATGTTATTCCCTTAATTTTTAGACACAATTTAGCACTTAAAACTCATAGTTTCCCTATAAATGTTACAGAGTATGTTTGCATCCACATTCAATGTAAAATTTCCAGAACATTTTCTGGTATAATGTAAGTCTAGAAACAGGTGTGATAGTTTGTCCAGGATCATCTCATGACCACATTAAATCTGATTCTGGACAGTTTATCAGCGAAACAAGTTTAAAAGAACATGAGGTAACTCCGCAGTTAAGTGTGAAAACATAAAGGCCTGGTGGGGGTCTGAGACCTCCCCAATCTCTGGAACTCATTTAACAGCTGGGTGTGCCCATGTGCATCCCTCACCCCCGTCCTGTGGGTAGCTGAGACAGGAGAATCGCTGGGACGCACACATGGACAGCTCCAGCTCAGTTCCAGACTCCATAGAAAGAAAGAGGGGCCAAGGGAGTGGTACAGGGGACACCCAAAGCGCCCCTGCAGCCACTCCAGGAAGAATAGCACAGGGCACAATGCAGGTGGTGCATATCCTGCATACACAAACCACACACACCACACATACTATGCACATGCCAAAAATAAAGCAGAACTTGTAGCCACAGATATGTCTGGGATAAAATTAAATTGGTAAAAATTGCAGGCCTTTAATTTTTATTTTATTTCAGAATAAATATGAATGTATTTCACTTTTATAATTTATATTCTTTTTGGAAATAGAAAAGGACTTTATTTTTTACTTACGGGGATGTTTAACTGAGAATTTATGGTCTCAGATAGTTTAAATGTGTGTTTTTCTTTGTATAGTGTCCACAATATACATATTATAAATGTATTGCAGATATGCACATATGTATATACATGTCTTACATGTTATTTATGTGCATATGTATTTCTTTTTTTATCATCCCATGTCCTTTTTAAAAAATATTTTATTTATTTATTTGCAAGCAGAAATAGGAGAGGGGAGAATATGAATGAGTATGGCATGCCAGGGCCTCTTGCTGCTGCAAACAAACTCCAGATACATGTGCCACTTTGTGCATCTTTAGCCAGACTCTCTTACTGGTTGATCCCATAGCTTAACATTTTTTTCATGAGTTCCAGAGATCCTCAGGTCTCTGCCCCACTATGGGACTGGGGTTACAGACACACAGATATTAATGTGGGTCCTGGGGATTGAACTCAAGCAGTTTCTCAGGTCTCCTTATTTCCAAGTAGGATTGAGTAATCTTGGGTTAAGTAATGATATGTTTAGGCAACTGCTCCCAAACAAATAGGCCTTCTTTGTGCTGCATTAGCAGTGTTTGTGACTCAGTGAATCATGGTTTTTTGGCTGCTAATCTAACCAAATTAAAGCTGTGCTTCACTCATAAGGCGGACTCCTGAGTGGTACTTGGAGGTGTACCTCTGTGATGTTAGTGGGAAATCACTAGTCATTGCACAGAGGGAGTACATGGGGGATAATTGCAGTCACTTTGCCCTCATTCAGTCCCATCTCCAGCACGCCTCCCACAACCCACATAAAATGAGGACAAGAGCTCTTCATACGGAGAGGATTGGAAGAAGAATAAAATAAGTTCAAGATACATCGCTTCCCCTTTAATATTACTTATCTGATATTCAAAAATATGAATTTTTATATCAGAAATGTCCATAAAAATATAGCATGATAGATACGTAATATTGATGATGCCAACTCAAAAACCATACAAGTCTTCATACCTTAGAGAATTCTCGCACAACTTTGTTCATTTTTATTTTAATAAAGTATTCTTTTTAAAATGTTTACAATTTGAAATGAAAACGTCCAAAAGATCATATCTTACAGTGTAGGAACATTTTTATTCTTTCTGTAAGAATTGTCTGGGTGTCTGATGAGTGTCAGGTGACTCCTAAGTAGACATGCAGCCAGAAACAAGAAAGACACATTTCTGATTCTTGTGGCATTTCAGTCATTCTTAATAGATGAGAACATACACCTATGACACCTGGAACTATTCTTGAAGCTACTCTGACAATGCCTACAGAATTTTATCAATGAACAAAGTAGTAAAGAGTATTTTGATGAAATGTTGACTCATTGAATCTGATGAACAATGAAGACAGTTTGACCTAAGATGTCTCTGTGTTGGGGAAACAACACAAGCACTTACTTTGATCAGAATGCATTATAGAAATATTTTTATTGTCAGTCTTCTTCATAAAAGTGATATTTCATCTGTCCCTGTTTGCGGAAAAAAAAATGTGTTCTTCAAAAATGCTTAATGCTATTTATTTATTGCCTGTGAGTACTGTGAGAACCTTGGGGTGGAGTACCACTTAAGATCATTTTGTTGTTGCTTGGTATTGTTCCTAAAAGATTTATGCTGCTTCCTCACGCTATCTTAAATTATTTGATTTTCCCTGGAAGTCTGCTTTCCTGGCATGCAGCAATAATAATATGGATATGGGCTCTAACCTTCAAAGAAGGCTCTTTGGGCAGTGATCTGGCCTCATGGAATGCCCGGTTCTTTAGCCTTCAAGTTCAGCTTGGTCATGTAAAAGAGAGGAAAAATAATTTTAAAAATTTTAAAAATACATATGTATTTGTGTGTTTGCGTGCACGCGTTCGTGCGTGGGCGCATACTGTGCATGTGTGCAGAGGTCAAAGAACAACTTTCTCAGGTATTGCTTCTCTATCTTTCACCTCCTTTTAGATAGGTTTTCTTCTGGAAGCTTCTTAGCTTCTGGGAAATATTCCCATCTCCGTCTCCCATCTTACCATCAGCATGCTGGGATTCCAGAAGCCTGTCATGGCTCTTTCTGCTTTTAAAAAAATATTATTTATTTATTTATTTATTTATTTATTTATTTATTTATTTATTTATTTATTTTCAAGCAGAGAGAGTGAATGTGAGAGAATGGACACACCAGGGCCTCCAGCCACTGCCAACGAACTCCAGCTGCATGTGCCATCTGGCTTGTGCATCTGGCTTTTTATGGGTACTAGGCTTAGTGGCCGAGTGCCTTAGCCATTGAACCATCTCTCCAGCCTCTCTTTCTGCTTTTTATGTGCTGTCTGGAGATGGAACATGGGTGCTCAGGATTGAGTGGCAAGTGCTTTTTCCACTAAGCCATCTCCTCAGCCCTGAGAGATTCTTTTTACATTGGAAATTTTTGACTGGGGCAATCTTTTCTTGAAGACACCATTCACATTGAGTATAGATTACACATAGGACCTGGAAAGGAAAACCCAGTGTTTGGAGAATTGAGGCTCTTCTGAGAACCAAGCCAGTGGAGAATAACACTCGCATCCCCCTTCTCACAGACTCATGCAGATGTGGCAGACAGTTTCTTTGAAAAGTTCAACTGAGTTTAGGAAAGCAAAACAGACTCGTTTAGAAGTTCACTAATATGAGATTAAAAATTATAAATATTACTAAGTGCTATTGTTAAGGCAGATAAGCCTATGGACTACAGAGAAGGCAGAAATGTAGTTCTGGTTGACAATAGAAAATTTTGTTTGCTTGTTTGTTTTTATTTTTATATTTGTTTCAATGTCATTCTAGGCCTCCTTAGGGTTTTTTTTTGTTGCTTTTGAAAAAAAAAGTGAGTCATTTTCAAGTGGAAATGTTTGAACACTGATAGAGTTTAAAGAAGTTGATTCTTGATAAACTATTTTAGTCTAATAAAATACTTCCATAGTCCAAGAGCATTACAAGTTACCAGCTGTACATTTTCATGTTTATATTTTCACAGATTGAAAATGATAATACAATTATTGCATATAAAAATGGCGAAGTTATCAATATTACAGAAAAAGATACACATGTGTTACATGCACTACCCTTCAAATTATTTTAACCATTTAATGAGGCAAAGAGAGAGCATAGTTACTAAGATAACTTTATGAGAGTGTTACTGTTACTCACTAAAGGCTTTCTAAATGAAAGAATTAGTCATGATAGAACATTTTTTTGCCATTAATGACATATTTAATTTTCTTACTTAGTCATGTTGCCATCTTTTCTCCTAATCAAAATACAATTTAGAGAAGGTATTATTTCATCCCGAAATTAACAGCTGGCTTTTAAGAAACACTTAGGTCAGGTTAATTGCTGCCTTGAAAAAATTTACAATATAGTGAAACAGAAAATTAATGATGCTTGTAGCATTGGCAGCATTTAGAAGAGTTCATAACCTATATTTTAATGAAAATATACTATTATTAAAGATGCAATTTCACAGATATGCCAATTGCAGGCCATTTTGTGTCTTTCCTATACAATATTATAAAATGAAGACAGATTTATTCTGCTTATTAGTTTAGAGTTCACAAAACTTTCATTCACTATATTCATTTATGTATAAGATTATATGAATTTAATCAACCTAAGGGATGACAGGTTGTGTTTGACAGGTTCTCAAGATTCTCATCTTGTCAAGAATTCATTGTCCTTTCACCTTATCACAGACATATGAGCATCCCACTGAACACGTTAGCATTTTAAGTAGGATCAGTCCCTTCATGTGCACTGAACCAAAACTGAGACCCGTATTTGCCTGCTGTCCATGGAAGATTCTTCTACAATATGTCCTATATTAAATGAGCGATGTCTCCAGTGCTGCTGTTTCAAATCAAAGTTCCTTCTATAGATCACTTCTTTCCTTTTTAGCCCCATGGAATTTAGTGGCTAGCGATTGCCTAAAGGACTTCTCCAAACCAAAGACTACAATTATATATATAATATATAAATAATATATAATATACAATAAATATATAATATATATGGCAGAAAGCTGGGCATGGTCATGCATGTCTTTAATTCCAGCGATTGTGAGACTGAGGTAGAAGATTGTCATGAGTTCAAGGCCAACCTGAGCTACAGAGAAAGTTTTCTGTCAGCCTGGGCTGAACTTAATGATCCACCCCCAAAGACACCACCTCCAGTAGGTACTCAAATTATAAACTTAATCAAAAAATACCTCTGGCTATGGGGGACATACTTTCACATTGAAATCACTGCAGTAAGCTTTAGTAACTTTACTAGAAATGATAATTTTACAAAATGCTGAATTGCTATGGGATACTTTCAGGAAAGGCGATTAATTTATAGTATCCATAAGAACAATTTCAATTTTGACCCATACCAAATAAAGTTTTGTTATTTTTGTAAACTAGTATCAAGAAAACTCTGTGCTGTGCTAAGAGAATGACTAAAATATGACCACTGATTTGCAGAGCATTCCAAATGAGCTTAGAAGATGTGAGTTCTTACAAAAATCACATTGCTCCATTTTTAAACCCTCACTAAAATCCAATTTGAGATTCATCAACAAAAGCCCATTTCATTTGAAGTTCCCTTTTTACAAATGTTTTATTGACAAGATCCACACATTTATACAATATACTATGATTATAGTCCCCTCCAGTAACCTCCCTTTTTTCCCCTCTTCACGTCCCTCCAACTGAGCCCCTTCTTTATAGCTACCTCTACTCTTCTAGTTTTTGACAGTCACCTCATCTCCCACTTTTCTCTACTCTCCCACTCCTTCCTGGGTCCCCTTCCTTTTTCCAACTAGTACCTCTACAATTGATTATAGATTGTGTCTGTTTTCTAGCGGTTAATACGAAATCTCAAGTTTCCAAGTCACTGATAGAGAAATTTTCAATGACGGGTTACAACAGAAATAAGAATTATAAAATTTGTACTCACTTCAGCAGCACACATACTAAAATTGAAACAATACAGAGAAGATTAGATAGCCCCTGTTTAAGGATGACACACAAATTTGTGAAGTGTTCCGAATTTTTTAAAGAAAAAGAATTATAAAGTTTCTGATTTTTGACAGAAGTTTGGGAATTATGCTTTTTCAAGAAATTTTACCTGAGACCTCATAAATAGAGATATCATGTATTTAATGTCAGCATGGATTATAGTGGGAAAAGTTTCTTATCTTAAGAGATTTAGCTATGGAAATTTATTACTGTAAAGAAAATGCAAGAGGCACTCAGGTATCTCTACCTTGCTGTGTCACACTTTGAGAAACGAGACAATGAGTGAGGTAGGGAAGCGCAAGGGAGTTACTGTTCATGAGCTTGAAAAGACAAACAGAAAACCTGAGGAATCAGGCAGTCTAAGTGATATTGAAGTATCTAAACTATCACAATTTCCAGGGTATGAATTTTCCTCTCATTTAGCAGAATGAAGACCAGTCAGATGAGTCTAGTCTGGCCTAGCATGCACAGGAGCATGAATTTGAACATTGATGCCTCCCACCCTAATGAAAAGAAGAGTAGACGTAAATGAATAGAACAGTCAGTGTATGGGCAGAGCAGCAGAATAACCTTTTCTCAAAAATTACAATGGTTTTAGCATTTTTCTATTTAATCACAATTCTCTATATTTTTTTCCCAGAAAGACAAGGCAAAAGCCTCCTAGGAATTATAGTACCAAAACCCTAACTGCAGCTTTGTATTGTAATGACTCATATGGGTTCATTCATAATAATACATAATTATAATACAGAAATATGTAATTTTACATTAGTGATTTTTCCTCAGGTGTTCTGCACAATACCTTTACATTCAATCACCTAAGGAAGGAACATACCATATCAATACATATGAGTGTCCTTTGAAACTTTTGCTGTTATAATATTTTATCAAATGGATACGTCATAAGTCACTTACAAGACAATGCCTTTTTGAAGTTCAAGATCATTGTCATATGATGTTAGAAGAATGCAACACAGAAAAACAGATGATCAGGCCATAGACTTACTTCTAGTGGAATTTGTACTCTATAGACCTACTTCTAGTGGAATTTGTACTCTAAAGAGTTTCTGATAAGCCTTGGTGATGAGAAGAGACTCCTTTGGTGGAGTATATTTAAGGATTCAAACACATTTTCATTTATTATTTCAGGTAGTCCCAGGAACATTTGTTTGTAGAAACTCGGTGATGTTGGGGTTTGAGAGCTAACAGTGCCCATCTGGGCATTGGATGAGCTTAGAATTCCTTAAGCCCTTAAGTCTTGAGTTCTTGTTTACAGCTAGCAGGGAAATGAAAACCATAGACACAAAGAAAGGTCAATTATGAAATAATTGGTTTAAGGGAGAGTAGAAATCAGAGGAGGTGAAGCAGGAAAACTTCCAAGCGGAGCCTCCTCCCTATGCAGCAGGGAAATCCTTGTGGCAACTTGCATTGGATCTTTTTATAAACTAGGCATCTAACATTTATGAAGGGTCTTGATTGGTTGGTGAGCCCAGGAAGATAGCACAGGCTCAGAAAAGCCTGATCTGGGGGCTAAGTCTGGGGAAATTTCCTGTGGAAGAATCGGGAAGCTGTCTCTGATCAGTATCTTGGGTCAACTGGAGTTGTCATCTCTACACAGCAGGATGGTCTCCGTGTTATCTTGACTCTGTGTCCTTTGCTGATCACCTGCAAATGAAGGCTACTTTGCTTCTAATCACTGTCACCGAGAGCATCATTTCATAGCCATGGATAGTAAATTTCAGAGATTTCAAAAGTGTTAAAGACACAGAGCTAATAAGTGACAAAGGTCATGCTTCAACAATTCCTTCCTCTGCCCAAGTCAGCAAAGCATGAAAAAGGTACGTCAAATCTTTCTTACTTACTTGACTAAATTGTGCCTTCTTAAATTTTTCTGTTTTTTCTTTTTTTTATTTGGATGTGTATGTTTATGTTGGCTGTGTGTGTGTGTATGTGTGTGTGTTGTATGTGTATGTGTTGTGTTGTGTGTGTGTGTGTGTGTGTGTGTGTGTGTGTGTATGAGTACCTGTGGCAGTCAGAGGAGAACCGTGGGGTGTGTCCCCTCTCCTTTCACCCTTTTGAGACATGTTCTATCTTTCCAGCACTGCTTGGAAGCATCCAGGTTCAATGTGTTCCTCCTCTCATTGTTGACTAGGGATGAAGAATGAATGTGTCAGTGTGTGGATGGTCAAGAGAGGAAGATTAACCTCAGGCAGGAAGGCTTCAAACAAGGGCCTTCAACCACCGAGACATCTCCCCAGCCCCAGAGTATCCACTTTTTTGTTAAAAAAAAATTATTATTTATTTACTGATAGTGACAGAGAGAAGAGAGAGAAAGAGAGAGAGAGAGAATGGGCCCTCCAGGGCCTCTAGGCACTGTAGACAAACTCCAGAAGCATTCACCCACATCTGGCTTTATGTGGGTACTGGGGACTCAAGCCTGGGTCTTTAGTCTTTGGGGGTGAGCCCCTTAGCCTCTAAGATATATCTCCAGCCAGATTGTGCATCCTTAATCAGATGATTTGACTCAAGTCATTCCTCTTAATTTCAGCCTCTTTTTAAGGGCACAAGAATTGTCATCTTCTTTCTTGTCATTTTCATCTAACATATGTAAAAATGAAACCTGGCTCCTAAGACCAAAATGGAGTAGCCATGCATTGATCATCAAAGGTTCAACTTGCAAATCCAAAGAGGGGGAATGACGTGTGTCTCCGTTTTCTCAGCACCTAATGGTAACACCCATGGTAGACAGAACATGTACTTGTGCATTATATTGGAGGTGGATGATTTAGGCTTGAAATGAGGTGATACTGTATATAACTGGGAAGATGGTTTTCCCCAGAAATAGTAGTTAAACCCAGACTTTTATGTGATTTGAGTATTTCTCCTAGATCCTCAGTCCAGTTGTCCTCATAGTAAAGCCTCACAACACACTGTATGAAACAAAAATGTATCTTTAGAGTAAGAACTATTCACCATCTTGGAATTAATATCAATCTGCTTTGGGACCAGGAACTTCATTTACTTAAGTTTTAAACAAAACATACAAAACGGTAAATATTTAATAGATTAATACTAAACTCTAGGACATAAAACAAGTTGGATTAAAATGGATATGTTCATGTGGTCTCTACCAAGGCAAGAAAGATACATTAGCAAAGAATTGATATGAAATAAGGTATCAGAGGAAATGAGTCCAGAGACCGGGGTTCTAAATAAAAGTCAATGAGAACAGGCTTTGTTTCAGTTTTTAAGAAAACTCTTTGTAATTTAACAATATTAAAAGTTCCAAAGTGAGTGGGAAACCTGGAGGTAAGGAAAACAATTTGTTCAATTTAATTTCATATGTGAAGTCAATTTGTAAGTGTAGAAAGAAGACAAAGAAAATAGTAAAATAATTTGTATCATGATCAGTGCAAATTAGGAAGATCTCTGACCCACTTTTCCACATCATGTTCAAAGACAGAAATAATCTGATATTCTCTTTCCTGAGTGAGTGTTCTGCTGTTGTCTAGTCGCAGCTGATGTGAAATTCCAAGTTCTTTGGCCATGAGAGGGCTTACAGGAGCTTATGTGTCATTTAGGATGTCTCCAGCGTCCTCACGTCTGTCTGTTCTAATGACCACACTCAGCAAGCTTTGGCTTTGGAAGGAGACTCCACTAATTAGCTTATTCAACAGAGCATCTGGTAACTGGTTGGTGGGATAAACAGGAAATACTCCTAAAGGGAAGGATAGGAAAATGAATTCTCCAAGCCACAAGACCAAAATGAAATTGCAAGCCTGCAACCCAAAGCCATGACACAGTCCATCATTTACATTAGCTGTGACTTTGCCCTTGCCTGGCACTAAATCCTGGGCCAAAATGCAGATCACAAGGTTATACAACACTCGGGTGGTTCAGTTTGGCATCAGGTTTGTAATGTAATAAAACTCATCATTCGTGAGTCTGTCTGCTTTTTTGAAAAACAAAACAAAATCAAACTGAGAACAATTTGATCTGTCCTGCTCCCGCAGACGCTGATGCAGGTGCTTTGGAAACAAAGCATTTAATCAGGCAGGGTTTTACTTAAACTACTTGGTGATTCATCACCCAGCCTCTGCTTATTGTCAGATGGGCCTTTCCAAGCTATTATTTATAGAATATTTAAAAAGCCTGGACTGCCTGTGCCTCTGTCTTGGGTTCTATTGTACCATAAATTGCAGCTCCAGTTTGTTTCAGATTTGGCCTAGGCTGTCATAGGTCCTGACTCATCCTCTGTTCAGATGAATACTGTATAGTGCCTGTACCAAAAAGCACCATCTCACTGTTAATTTATTAACAACTTTGGAAGATTCCTAGACTACAGTTTTGTCAGGTTTCATTTCAATAAAGTCACTCTATTCCTACAAACCAGATGGTCGCCTCCCAAACAGGATGAAATATAAATCAATGTCATAACAGGCACAGTGGATACTGCTCTCCTAATGGGACTACTTCAATGCAGAGTTGTTCGGGGCAGTACACTCTTTCTCTGTCCTGAAATGATATCAGTGTTTGTGGTATTTCCTAAGGGGAAATTATACAGAATGCTTGAGTTTCATTCTTGTACAACCATAGGGTTGTTTTATTTTGTATTCTTAAGTTGACTATTATAGTAAAAGGCAAAAGATTTATTCAATCTGAAGAGAAACCTGAGCATTTAAGTTGACTATTTTAAAAAAAATAGAAAAAGAAAGAAAATCAGAATTGGATTACAGAAAGGAAAAAAAAAACTTTCACTTCTAATTTAACACTTTAACAATTGTAATTAAATAAATAATTAGTTTAGTTCATCCCTGGAAGTAATAGTCTTTTTCTTTGTTACTCACTCCATTCTTTAATAGCAGGGACAAAATAAATATGGATGTTAGGGATTCACACTTGAATGAATGCATCTGAAAAACAAATCGTATGGTTGGATAATTTCAAGTTTTCTAAAGTGTGAAAGTCTGAATGAACAATGCCAGCAAGAGGGAGAAAGGAGAGTGTGTACCCAGAGTAAGAGTTCTCCATAAGATGAGCCCTGCCTCAGAGCAGAGGCTTTGCCCATGAACTCTTTTGTACCCAGAGCCTGTTTGCTGTACCTATAAGGACAACTTCATATGCAGTTGATGCCTCTCATGATCTTTCCCTCACATGGTGTTCTGAGTTCTGAACATGCATTTTTGGAAAGACCGATCTACATTGTATGCATAGGACCCTGGTCATCAAATCCTAAAATCTTGGCTGGTTTAAAGAGTGCAAACGTTGTCCTGGCATTCTATAAACCGAAATAATCCTCCAGAAACAATGTGTGAAGAAATTTAGGCATCCATTAAGCACAAAGCTTAATAAAAATAAAAAATTGAAAGCATGGTATGAAGCTGAGGAACACAAATTTTATTTTGATAGGGGAAAGAATGCAGGAAGGAGAGAAGGTGGGACATGGAGAAGGAGTGAGAGAAAGAAGGAATCTGGAGAAATCAAGGGAGAAGACAGTAGGACTTCTTCAGAGTTTTCATTAATTCCCTTACCTGGGTTGTGTGGGCCCCTCATTAGTTCTAACTTTAAACATGCAGAGGTCAGGAGAAATCCCCAATGATATTTCTGTGTCTACTGACATGTTCATTAGTTAAATCCTAGCATTAGTGATGAAGAGGAAGAGGACTCAGAATTATATCACAAGCAAAGGATTTTAATTGTATTCTTGAACGACTTGGAGAATCACAGGAGTATTTCCTCTAGCGACTTCATTTATGGTCTTAGAGAGAGAAGGCATTAATCTGCAATTAGATCATGTCATTTTTCAGGATGTTTAGCCGAGGTGGAAATTGTAATTAGACGTTTTAAATTGCATGTCCCCTCCACCCGCAGGGTTGACACATGTTCTCTCTGTGGCACAGTTCTGTGGAAGGATTCACTTGATGAATCCACAAGTCACCTTGGCCATGGGAGCAGAGTTACTGCCAGTTACTTCTGTAGAGCTAACTCAAATGTTATCACATTATTTATGTTCTTGAACTAAAATGAACATGTGCTTGATAGGTAAGCCCTTCCCTTGTTCCCTGCCGATTAACATAAATTTTACACTTGAAGTTGTAATGGTTAAATTATCAAAATTATTAGTAAGCAATGAAGGCCAGACCTAAAGAAATGGTTTTTCTAAGTTATCTTGCCCACCTTTCATTATGGTAACTATACATGGAAAATTGAGAGAGAAAGAGAAACGAGAGAGAGAGAGAGAGAGAGAGAGAGAGAGAGAGAGGGAGAGAGAGAGAGGAGAGAACATATGTACACATCTTAACATTGAACCCATTTAGATTCATCGGTTTATTGTGCATGAGCCAATCACAATGGAGGATTATTTATAACCATGGAATATGTATTATTACAAATAATGATTGCATGTTTCATTCATTCTTTTTTTGAAAGTTAGTGTTTTGAGAGATAATCTTATATAGTCCAGGCTTGTCTCCAGGTTTGTAGGTAGCAATAATGGTCTTGACTTTCTGATCCTCCTGCCTCCACTCTCAAGTGCTGAGAGTACAGCATGTGTCACCACGTTCAGCTGTTAATGCCAATACGTTTAAATATATTTTTAAATTTAGAATTGTGTCGCATTAGGGAAAAATAAAATGTATAACTCATCTATGTTTTAAATATTAAGTACGTACTTGTTAAAATGTACTTAAATGAAGTATTATCTTATTCTCCACTTTCATTACAATGTGAATCCGGAATTTAAATTCTAATTTGGGGCACTGGATCATCCTGAGGACTGTGTGAAAAGGAAGTGGTGATGGAATTTTTATTTTAGTGTTAACAACAGTTTTCAAGGGAGCTAATTAAAATCTTTATCTGCACCTTGAAGGTTGGGAAACTGAATGCAGCAGTCAGTTAATACGCCTTTGAGATTGTCTTTTCAATTTTGTAATTTCGCATTTCTCAGGCTTTTATTTTATCCCTTATCATTAATGCTGCTTCATTTTGATGTGACAGTTAAACAGAATTTCCAATATATTTTCAAATACTTAAAAAGGAAGCAGCATAAGTGTCTATATTCAAACACCCTGTTCAAGTTGTGTAAGATTTTGAGGAGTTTCAGTAAAGCCATGCCTCAGGGAGAAGCACGTGATTTTCTGCCATATAGACTTATATAGATTTTTAATATATATTTATTGTCCATAATGAGTTACATTATTTAGTGGGAAAACAATGAGTTGTTATCCCCAATTCCCCAATGCCCCCCCAACCCCAATCCACTGGATATCCTCCTCCGTGGGTTGTCTGGATCAGTCCTTGTAGCAGGGGACCATGGATAGCCTAGTACTCAGCCTGGTTCTCCTGGCCCAAGTGTGTTGTTACTGATTGGTTTGGTCCATTCATGATGCTCTCATAAAATACTTCTTACTTGGCATTTCATAAACAACAGAAACATCTTGCTTACAATTCTGCTGGTTGAAAGGTCCAAGGTAGACTGACCTGCAGATTCAGTGTGGGTGAGCACCTGCTCTTCCTAGAGGAAGTCTCTCCGATGTCTTCCCATTATGGTGACAAATACACTCCCCAGATCTTTTTTTATGTAGGCAATAATCCAAAGTAGGAGGTTAGAGCCTTCATAAATTAATCAAACTAATCAAGTCCTAAATGATCAGTCTTTCATTAGAATAGCTCATGGTTTGGTTTCAGCACTTGGACTTTGAGGAACACAAACCTTTCATCCATACTAGTTAGATACCCAGTGGCTAGAGAGTCATTTTAATGATCAGGAAGAAAATGATGTTTTCTTACCTGTTTCTGGAGGTTTCCAAGTGAGGGAGGGGACAGAGAATACAGTGTCCTTTGCACTGAGATCATCTTACAGATAGATTTATGTTCCTGAATCTTGTGAAATTTCAGGGTCAAACTCATCATTTAAGGTGAATATTTTTCCTTGGTGGAAAATAAATGAGTCTGTTTGTGTGAAAATGACTTGGTGTACAAGGTCAAGGAATGTGGATACAGATATAAACTATGATCTGAAAAACTATTGCAAAATAAAAGTGCTTTAATCTGTATCACACATGGATTTTCTTTCTGAATGGAAATGAGATGTTGTAGTCAACCTTTCTCTCATTGCTACAACAAAAAGAGCCCATCCAAAAATAGCTGATGGGAGGAATGGGTTTATTTGGCTTACATACTTGAGGGGAGACTCTATCCTGGCAGGGAAAATGATGGTATGAACAGAGGGGTAGACATCACCTCCGCCACAGCACTGGAAACAGTGGCAGGAAGGTGTGCCAAACACTGGCAAGGGGAAGCTGGCTTATAACCCCCATAAGCCCGCCCCCAACAACACAGCTCCAGCGAGGTTGTAAAACCCAAACTGCCATCAGCTGAGGATTGATCTATCAGAACACATTCATTTGTTTGTGGGGACACCTGGATCACACCAGGACACAAGATGTGCAGTGATTTGGTAAAGAGCACTTTAGGAATAAAAGGGTGCCAATATCAATAGCATAACTTCTATGGTATGTACATATTACTTAGTTCACAAAATAATGAGAACTAACTCGAATATATGAAAACAAAGCATGGTGGATAAACCTGAAGACACATTGCATGAATGTGATCCCTGACTCATCCAACTGTAATATCAATGACATGCAGTGCATTTAAAAGCTTGCAGCCTCAACTTCTCTATTTGTGAACTAGTGTATGAGGTCAGGGCGTGTGGATTAGAATATAAGTTCTATGATCAGATAAAATATTGCAAAATAAAAGTTTTTTACTCTGTATTGAACATGGAGAGACATATCAACCACATTAAGCTCACTTGAGGACTGATTGATCATGGAGCTCTCTTATTCCCCTTGCAAAAAAGGAGAACTTCAGGAGGTTTTCACATCTGCCAGAGAGAGATCAGACTGTTAATTCTCTTGGAAGGGAGGGGAAAGACTTCCTAAGGGGACAAGGATGAGGAAAGGCCACATCCTTCTGACCTTTCTGATCTCTAGAAAAGTCGAATGACCTAATATTTTTTCCTACCAAAGGACAGTTTCTGCTCTTAGGCAAGAGAAAGCCATTCACATTAGGGTTCATCACCCCTAAGCTGTCTAGATGATTTCTGTCTTCTCTCACTTGTACTGTATTTT
>PVHP010001951.1:0-97456 GCA_004024765.1 Zapus hudsonius | reverse complement strand
TGAACTGTTTAATAAAAATCCATAGCAGTCTTGTACCCAGAGCAGATGCATGGAGGCTAAAAATAGCTCTGCTCCCAGCATCTTGCTTTTCTTCTGTGATTCAGAGTTCCGTTTGTGGGGCTCAGTAAGGACTTTCGATGTCATCTTCTCTTCTGCAATCCCATCTTCTCTCTTCTCTCAGAAGGAATCTGATATTCGTGACTAGTCTTCTTGTTTCTGTCTACACAATACGTTAAGAACCCATAACCTTCAGGAATGCATATGTCAGCCTTCCCATTGCCTTTTTAACCTCCTGTCTGCAACTGTATATGAAAGGTTATACTGATTATTAATGGAATTTTAGCCATCTCAAACTTGATGCAGAAGTATTCAAGGAGCCAGAAGAACATATAGAAATTCAAATAGGTCTTTTTTGCAAGTCAAGCCTTGAAACTCAGCCTGATAGCTTCTTTGAGGTGAGGATTGAGAACAGGTATGAAGTGACAGTAGATGCTGTCCTCCAGGAATGGACCTGTTATCTCTAGAAGTGCCTGGAGAGGGTTGACCTATATGCAAATACGAGGTGTCTATTTCTTGTAGCTCTTTTGTTCACTAGCTTCTTCAAGGAATGAAACTCACTTTTATCTTTCCAGAAAGACGTTCAATCAGGAACTCACCTCTTTCTTTTTGAATCACATCAGTTTCTTTCTTGCCTTTAATCTAAAGACCTCCTTCAATTTGCATTTGAATAAATTTATACTAAAGGATGGATGCACATTTTAGCATCCTTACCAGGAGTGTGTTGGGTACCTCTAACACATGACTCCATCTTTCAAGCTGTTTGTCAGTGCCAGCTTCATTGTGATGAAACACAAAGGCAGACAGGAAAGTCTAAGCACCATTCCTGAAAGCTCTCAGCACTATTTCGTTTAACAGTCAAAGGACAATCAATGGGTCACCATTGCCTTTGCAAATGCTACTAAACTTTGATGTCTACAAATACTAATATATGTCTTTTTACTCTGTTGTAATAGAAATTGAGGTCAGCTTTATTTCCTTATATGCTCATGAGTCTTACATCCAATCTTGTAGTTGCTTCCTTTGTTCCTCCGTTGCCTTCTGCTTACGGGTATTTTGAAAGTAGGATGGTCAAAAACTGACTTCAGTGACTTTTGTAAAAACACGATTCAGACAGAGCAGAAGTCTGCCTCTGCTCTTTGTGTTCAGCGCTCTGTTATTACATCTCAGAGTGACAGTATAATTGTAGAGAAGTTGTAAGTCCTTTGGTAAATTATTCGAGCTCCGGATATTCCTCTCTCCTAATGATGCATAATCACTCATTATCCATCTTGTATATGCTTTTGTTTAAGAAATTAATGTCATGGTAGTAATAGCTTGGCACTTTCCTTGGCAAATTTGTTCCAATATTAGTCAGAATTCATGTGTTAAAAGGCAAGTGTCCCCCTCAAGAAATCAAAATATAAAATTCAGATCACTTAATATTGTGTCTGTAGATTCAGAATGTATAATTTTAATTTTTATACTTTTTGGGTTTCATGTAGCCTAGGATGGCTTCAAACTCCCTTATGTAGCCAAGGATGATCTTCAACTCCTGATGTCCCTGCCTGCACCCTTCCATGGCTTTAATACATACTTTTAATACACAACAGTAGAACATAAGCATTTATGATAACCTGGAAGAGGGTTACAATTGCCTATAAGTACAATTAATATTTATGCTTATTTTCAAAAATAGAAAGCCTAAATGATATGAATCTATGTGTATGCCCATCCAACAAGGAGAGTTTTTCAGACAAGAGGTTTCAGTGTACATCTTTTTGTGGACACACTCAGTAATGGCTTCTCACCAACAGGAAGTATAGAGAACCACAGAGACCAAAAGTCTTGGTTTTGCCATTAAGCAAAGCTCTTGATTATAATTTTTGTCTGTATCAACTAATTATTCTTCCAATCTTACTCTGATGGAGTGTCATATCATGAGAAGTGCTGTTTCTTACCAGAGTCATCATCTTGAGTTAGGCATAGTTATGATACACCAAAGGGACTATAGAATTGTTTTTCTTCTAGAGTAAAACACAATATAAAAGTTTAAATGAAGTTAACTCTTCCCAGAAGTTAGTAAAATACCTCTATTTGAACTGGAGAGATTGCTCAGTGGTTAAGGAACTAACCTGCAAAACCTATCAGACTTGAGTTTGATTCCCCCAGTACCTATGTAAAGCCAGATGTACAAAGGGGCACTTGCATTATAAAGACTCTACCCTCATCACCTCATCTAAACCTACTGACCATCAAAAGACTTCATCCTCAAATATCTTAAATTTGAATGGTAGTATTTTAATATGTAAAATGTGGGGTAGACTCAATTTGTCGCATAGGACACTTTTTATGATAACCTTAACTAGGTACTATTATTAACCATATTTCTCAGATAAAGAAATTGGAGTGCAGTAAATTGTGTCCAAGGTCTCATATGTACTAAGTAGTAAAATTAGATTTTCTTTCATAATCTTAACAAATAGACTCAAAAGTTTAGCTTTTAATATCGTTTTGGTTTTTTCATGATTTGCGTTAAAGATATTCATGTGTACGTGCCTCTCTCTCTCTCTCTCTCTCTCTCTCTCTCTCTCTCTCTCTCTCTCTGTGTGTGTGTGTGTGTGTGTGTGTGTGTGTGTAAATAAATGCCACAGTGCATATGGAGGTCAGAGGACAGCTTTGGCATGTTGGCCCTTGCCTTCTATCTTCTGTGGAGTAGAGCTCCTTTGTTTGCCTCTGTGAAAGCTAGATATTGCCCTTCAAGTTTTGGGATTCTTCTGCCTCTGCCTCCCATTGCACTAGGCACTCTGGGCCTATCTATATGTGTGTGCCACCATGTTTGGCTTTAGATGGGTTTGGAGGATATGAACTCTGGTAGTGAGACCTACAAATATTCTTCTAGCTTATTGGTTTTGAATGAATGTGCTACACTGCTTTAATAGAGAGAGGACTTAATTTGTGTTCAAAACCTGAAGGTTGGGCTGGAGAGATGGCTCAGCGGTTAAGGCACTTGCCTCCAGTGCCTAAGGCCCCAGGTTCAATTCCCCAGGACCCATGTAAGCCAGACAAGGTGGTGGCCCTGGTTTGTTCATTCTCTCTCTCTCTCTCTCTCTCTCTCTCTCTCTCTGTCTGTCTGCTTGAAAGTGAATAAATTAAAAAAAATAAAACTGTGAAGGTTAAATTAAAAAAAAACCTGAAGGTTTCAGGGATAGTGAAAAGTCTCAGTAGTTAAGATGCTTGCCTGCAAAGCCTAACAACGTAGGTTAGATTCCCCAGTATCCACATAAAGCCTGATGCACCAAGTGGCACATGCATTTGGAGTTCTTTGCAGAGGCTGGAGGTATTGGCATGTCCATTCTCTCTGACTGTCTCTCTTCTATCTCTTTCTGCTTGCAAATAAAAATAAAATAAAGGTTGAATATTTCAACTCTAATTTTTATCAGTTCACCTATGCAACTTATTATATCTAAGCATCCAATTCCTCATCCACGAAAGAAGAGCAGGGATACCCTCTTTGTATATGTTGGAGAATTATAAATTGGAAGGTGCTTGAGAAGTGTGGTATGGGCTTGTGTTGCATTGGTATGAAGACCTGAATTTTATTGTCACCTGTGCCCTTCCTTCTGAAGTGAAGATTGTGCACATGACAGCCATTCAGATGAACTACTGCTGAAGAAGACCATATCTCCACAGTATGGTTTTTCTTGATTTTATTGGGACTGGTAAATTTATCTTTCTTAAATAATAAAAAAGATTATGCACAGTATCAGCTATTAATGTGCCTTAAGCATTAAGATAATAATGCAAATAAATAGGTATGAGTTTCTTCCTGGCAAAAGTCCCTGCTGTTAAAATGCCAGGAATCCCATTTTATAAAGTAGAAACATTATAAAAGGCTTGGCTGGTCTCCCAGAACAAGAGGTTCCCCACTGAGAAACCACCTGTTAGCACAGTCTTCATCCCACTGTTTGGTTTCAGTGAAGAATATAAATTATCCAGAGAAATCAATGCAGAGGGCCTGGAGGGGCATTATCTCCTCAAACAAATGAAAGTCTGCAAGAGTTATACCTCAATTATGAGGTAGGATACAATCCAGCTAGAACCTTTGTTGATGGAAACAAGAGGTGGAAGCAATTTCTCAAATGAAGGAATTGTAGAGATTTAGATTCATGGCAACCAAAATTATGGGCCATACAAAGAGCTCAATAAGTGGAACTCTTTCACCCTAAGGGATCAGACTTCCCATTGATAAGTAGTTTGGAAGAGTTAAGGAGATGGGTCACTGTGACAGTTACTTTCTCATTGTTGGGACAAAATACCCAAATCGAGGGGCTGGAGAGACGGCTCAGCGGTTAAGGCACTTGCCTCCAGTGCCTAAGGCCCTGGGTTCAATTCTCCAGGACCCACATAAGCCAGACTCTCTCTCTCTCTCTCTCTCTCTCTCTCTCTCTCTCTCTTTCTCTCTCTCTCCTTGAAAATGAATAAATAAAATATTTAAAAAAAAATACCCAAATCGAAGCAAACTATGGAAAGAAAGGGTTTATTTTTGGCTAATCGTTTTGAGGGATATCTACCTGGTGGCTTGAAAAGCATGGCAGGGGCCCACAACTAGTGTCACCTCATCACATTAGCAGGAGAAAGTGGAGACAAAGTGATGGGATGTTGCATCCCCAGCTCTTTTATACAATTCAGAAATCCATTTTATATGATGGTGCCGTCTCCACCCCTCTGTTTTCCTTGCTCAGTGATCATACCGCCAATAAGTCAGTAAGACCCATTGCTAGACTGACTGATGTTTTGTAATCCCAACTTCGGCCATAAAATTTGTAAATACAAATAAACCAAAACAATACCCATGAATACAAATAAATAGACAGAAATTTTGAGAATATCTAGAGGCATTGCTCCCCCTCAAAAAAAAACTGGTTATTGCTTGTACAACTCAAAGCATTCCATCCATGGATCATTCCAGCAATTTCACTGAGAAGGCCACTCAGTGGATTGGATTGGGGGCAGGGAAGAGGGTAAATGGGCTCCCAACACATGGCTTGTTCATACAGTGTTTCTCATTATTAGCAATAAATTAATAAAAATTTAATAAAAAAGAAAAATTTTCAACTTTGCACAAAAATCCTTTTTCATTTAGAATTTATATTTCAGTTTTGGAAGTCTATGTTTAGTTGTATGTGTGATATATCAGTGTTTATGTACATAGTTTCTACATTTCCTACAGCTATGACTTGCATGAAGTGAGGGGTATATAAAATAGGTGGAAAAATGACCATCATGATATATAGAGATTACTAATGTTTGACTATCTGCATTTACAGTGACAGTCTCTGTTGGCCTATGTCTAAACAGGGGGAAACAATGTAGGTGGGTTGAAGGAACTTAAACTGGTTCTTTTGACTGTGGATATTGGTTTCATAATGGAGATGCTCGCTTAACCTATGAAACCATTGAAGTGCAGTAATTTTGAGACACAAGGACCTTAGATCTCAAGGAGAACAGATTATCTTAATAGCTAGAATTTTCTGTCCTATTTACTCTCTTTTTTCTTGTTCAAGTAGTGGATGGCAAGTTGCCTTTTCCATTATTTTTGTGCTAAGTGGATTTCTTTTGGTGGGGATTAAAAAGTAAAAGCTTTGAAGATATAAACTAGTTGTGTTGAGAAGTAAAATCAAAAAGTTAATGTAGTAATCAGAAAGACTTATTGTGATAAATTCATCATTATCACTAGAAAGCCATTTTAAATGACTGTAAATAAAAATACAACATTAGTTACACTGCCCATGGTGGCTGTCAGGAGCACACACCATTCAGTGAGGAGAGACTCATGTAACTATGTGTGCGGACCTTTTCTCCTTCAACTTCTCAGTACACTGATAAACACACACACACACACACACACAGACACACAGTCACACAGACACACACACACACACACACACACAGGCTCTCAGGAGTAACTTGACATGAGGCTGTGTCTTACTTTTCTGCATCCTCAGGATTGCATATTGTTAGATAATAAAATTTGAACATGGAAAAGGCAGAGGAGAATAGAGAAAAAAATTTATACTAAATTCTAATCTGTCATTCTTTAGCTGTAAACAGGCTTTCTTCATGTCTGGTATTTTCCTTAATAGAATGGTCTTGTTGGATGTTTATAAGTTATGCTAATGCTAATTTATATCACAGAAAACTGTGGAAGTAGTTCTTAACTTTTATTGTGACATAGAGGTATCCTTTTAAAGAATTGTCCCTTTTGCGCGCGCGTGTGTGTGTGTGTGTGTGTGTGTGTGTGTGTGTGTGCTTTCCATGAGTTCTGACTTTGCCTGCCACTGGATCCCTGAGAATGCTTTTCTTGTTTTTCTGGTCCCTCCCTGGGGAGAAAACCATTTTTAACCTATTCCTTCCTTCTGGATTTTTAAAAATTTAAAGCAACATATGCACATTATTTAGTAAGTTTGTTCTCAAGACATAACAAAGATATATAATCATGATATATTTAAAATGAAAAAGTACATATTAAAAAAAACTTATTTATATTTTTGGAATCTGGACTTCAGACAGGCTAAACTGTTTAGTTTCAGAAAGCAAAAACCAGAACAAGACATTTTAAATGTTCCTCAGAAAATAATTGCAGTAGCCTATGGCAGTTATCTGGTCTCATTTATTTATCTTTGCATCTTTTATTGAAGATGTCAGTGTTGGTAAAATACTGTTATTTGGTGAAGTCAAATTAGAGGCTTAGATTCATTGAAGTAGTAAAACTGCTGAAGTAGAGATTGCTTGCTTTTTAACTCGCTGTCAGTCCCTAGGCTCTAGGTGATGTCCATGCTTTCTGGCAGACAAATGTCTTCCTCAATCTGGGCATCTCAACATGATCAATGTCGCATATCCTCTAGGCAGAGTTCAGGAGTGATTAATGCATGACTAGATCAAATAGGCTTTATTATTTTTCACCTTAAACAGATCTGTCCATAATAGAAAGCCAGAAAGTTAGGACTCTCGTGTATGCTATTCCTATTTCTAGGAATGGTTAAAAAAAAGTCAGGTGAGGTAGATCAATTATCTCATTTCAGTATTAAGATAGGACTAGGTCTCTCCTTGTTGACAGGCTTTTTCAGTCTTTCTGAGGAAGAAATGCTATAGGTGCTTTGGTCGAAATAAAATAGATTTCATTAAGAATTCATAACTATGTATTCCTTACTCCTGGCATAAGGTGGTGAATATCCCTACATGCAAATTACTATAAATTTATTTCAATATTTAAAATAATTTGGATTGATTCAAATGATTCCACTTAAAGAAAAAATGATTATAGATAGGCCTCTTTTTTTGTATCATTATTAGACAACATTTGTGGTTCGGGAAGATAATTTGAGAAAGCCTGAAAAGAGACAGTGTTTTTATTTTCCTGAAAGAACTTACTGGAAAAAAAAAGACAGTACTCTACAGTATCTAATTAATATAAGATTGGGTGATTCCAAGACTGGTTGATTCATTCCAGTCCAAATCAACTGTCCTATTTTCAGATAATGATGTTGTACTTATTACTAACTTATTAATAATTAGAATAATCTAGCTAAAAAGATCAGCCTATAGGAAGGGTTAGAAGCACAGATTTAAAAATGTAACTTCTTTTGTACTTATCAAACATTATGCACAACATATAAGGTTTTTACAATGCAATGATATAAATTGAAATTTCCTATATTCTTCACAATCAAATGCCATTTTATAATAATTTCTTAACGAATTTAGTGAGGTCTAGTAAGGCTCATCAATTTAGAAATGATTTTAGTTTCTATCATCCTATACCTTGTGTGTGTGTGTGTGTGTGTGTGTGTGTGTGTGTGTGTGTGTGTGTTGCTAGGGATTGAACCTAGGTTCTTCTGTATGCTTGGCAAGTGCACTATCACTCAATTCAAGATTATTTTGTTGGTGTTAGGAAAAGATAAAATCAGATAATTCTAGAAATATGTCTTAAAAAAGAAGTGAAAGGAAATAGAAGTCAGTCCAAGTACACTGAAATAGAATAAAAAATGTGGATGATTAATCTTCATTTGGGGTGACTAATATATCACTTTTTATAAATATTTTCTTCACATTTTGGAACACAAAATGATTTCATATAACTTCCCCGTTCTCTACCATGGTAAGAGAAGGACACACAAAATATAGTATTTCATAAAAACAAGTCTTCATTGTGTTTTCTCTAAACTGAGTTTATTGCTTGACTGTACAGACTGAGCACATGTTGTAAAGTAAATCTGGCTTTTAGAATTCTTTCCATGGACAAATCTAAATTACTACAAGGTACAAAAATACTTTTTTCCACTCTAGGATATAACGTGGCACTTAACTTATTTTTCATAAAATTTATTTCCTCATATTTGTTTACAAGACAGCAGTTTATGACTTCCATATCAGCTGAAATGAAAGCTTGGCTGGTAAATGCCCTTAGGTCTAAGATACATGTCTTCTCTTCAAAGTTTTGACTTTTTCTGGGGTAATTAGGTTTCTGGAGGTGTGATTTCTAAAAGTGGTTATCACTGTAGGCTGTTCTTTGTTTCCCAAGAGCAGTAATGGCAAAGCCAAACCTTTTCCAAGATCAAGGCCCTAGTCTTCACTGAAGCCCAAACAGACTGCTGGAAAAGGCGTCAGATCAGTAGGAAAGCTGGCACTGGGCAAAGATTCTTTCCTTGCCAAATTACCCAAAGCTATGACTGACTGCAGAACTTCAAATATCATCAAACTTTGAACAGGCTTGTTCCAGTAATTAGTCCTACAACATTTCTGAAGAAATTGTTCTTTATTCCAAATAATGTTAAATTATAGGTTCTATCTCCTTTTTTAAAAAATAAAGAAGCACTAGATTTTCTCTGCCCCTGGTGCCTGCTTTGTCACCCAGGGGAATGGAATCTCCAGGCCTGGCTTCTTATTAACAGATTGATCACAAATAACTGCACCTCATTCATTTCCTTTTTTTTTAAAAAAAAAGAAGGTAGCTTTAACCCACAGAGAACACTTCTATACCTGTGTCCCTCCACAAACATAAAAATTGCATCTTCAGGCAAGATTTCAGGCAAGATATTCCCTTCTGTGAATTGGGACTTATTGTAGGTTCTTTTCTATAAGGTTGTAAGCTAAACAAGAGAATGACAGGCTCATACCAAATAGTCATTAAATAGCTCCATTTACCAAAGACCTCCTAAGTACCAGGAACCACACTTCATATGAAGGCAAAATTACCCATTCTATGCATACGGAAATTTAGACTTTGAAATGATAATTAATGTAAAGGATAATGGAACCAAGATTTAAGCCAATCTTATCAAAATTCTTCAGATTTCTTCCTCCATGAAAGGAAGTGGGACTGTTATTTTTTTTTCTCTCCCAGAAATAGCAGAATTGAAAATAATTTATAAAAGTTCCACCTGTGGCAAGGGTAAGAAACCAAGAAACAGTATCAAGGAAAATTCTTATTTTCTTTTTTAAAAAAAGTTACTTGGTGTGTTCGGACAGTAGGGAATGAAGAGCAGACCACCTCTGTCCCCTCTGCCTGTCTTTCTGGCCTGCTCTCCCTCTCCCTCCGTTTCCTCTCCTGGGCATCATAATATGATTTTCAGCTGTAAATTCCCCTTGAATGTCCCTGTACTTCCTCCAGTTCATCTCTTCTACACTCGCCTATTGTCAGTTGGCCTCTCTCTCTCTTTCTCTCTCTTCTCTCTTCTCTCTCTCTAGCTCTTGCTCTTCTTCCTGCCAAAAGCTTTATTATTATCATCATCATCATTATTATTATTAATTATTACTATCTTCATTAGGTCCAGCATTTGGGATGGCCAGTTACAAAGCCCCCTCATGGCTGCAGTAAGAGGTTCCTGATTCATGGGATACAGTGTCCCATGACTGCTGGACTGCCTGGCTTTCTAGTCATGCCTGAGGGTGAGCTGCTGGAAGAACAACTCACCTAAGACAGTCTGGGGCCCTTCCATCCTCAGGAGGATAGTTGGGTGACGCAGGACAGGACCTCCGGGTGGGCTGCAGTTTTCTCTATACTCAATGAGGACACCCATAGCTACCATTTCTCAATCTGCCATCCACACCGGACAGCCTTCTTCTCACCCATGCTTTCATGTCGTGTCCACATTCACTGCCTCCTACTTATAGACTTTCTAACTCACTTACCCACTTTACTGGAATATTTCTGCCCAGTTTCTAACTTTGGCAATATGACCCAAGTAATGCTTTTAAATTCCCCTTCAATCCTGTCACTCTCCCAATGAGTTAACCTCAATGTCTGCCTAATTTTAATTTTATTTTATTTTAATTTTTTTGTTTTTTCAAGGTAGGGTCTTGCTTTAGCTCAGGCTGATCTGGAATTTACTATATAGTTTCAAGGGCAGCCTCAAACTCATAGAGATTCTCCTAGCTCTGCTTGGGATTCAAGGAGCATGCCACCACACCCAGCTGAATTTCAGCTTCCATTATTTGTAAGAATTACTTAAATCATATTTTATAGATTTGCCTCTTCTTCTTGTTCTTCTTCTTGTTCTTCTTGTTCTTCTTGTTCTTGTTCTTCTTCTTGTTCTTCTTCTTCTTCTTCTTCTTCTTCTTCTTCTTCTTCTTCTTCTTCTTCTTCTTCTTCTTCTTCTTCTTCTTCTTCAAAACCCCTAATCTTTGGCCAAGTTAGACAAACTCACGAGTTTTAGCAGACTTCTCTTGGACCTCTTCCCATCGTCCCTCTGTTATGCTGCTCTGACACTCAGGTTCGCAACTTGTTCCTATTCTACCAGCAGAAATTTTGTAAATCTTACCAAAGTACCCAATTTCTCTGAATAACTTCTTGTAAGAGGAAACATCTATTCCCTCTCCCCTAGCAGAAAGAAAGGATGAAAAGTGAACCTTAGAGAGAGACTGACACCCTCTGACCTCTACCACTCAGCCAGAACACCTGTGTAAGGTATTATCATTCTTGTACCAAAATATCCATGAAGATGATATTAATTATAAATCACTCAAAAGAATGGCTGACTCCTACAAATGTTTACAGCCATGAAATAATTAGGAATTGGGTTTAGCCAGGGCAGTAATCATATATATTTTATGATTTTTTACATGTATGTCTATTTTTATGCCTGTCAACGCCAACCATTCTGAAGGATGAGATTTGGGTTTTTCTCAGTGTTTAGACATTGTGAGGCTTGGTGCTTGGCTCTTGAAGAGTGAAATTTTATTTTGTGGCTGGATTGTTGATTCTCAGTAGAATTGTGGTAAGATTAGGGGCAGCCTTATTAAGTTATTTAATTTTCAGATATTAAGAAAATAGAAAAGCTCTATGAAAAATTTCTTTTCCAGTTCAGTTTTTTTTAAGTGCATATACCCTTATCTTACATTCAGCTGATTAGATTGTCCTTCAGGTCTCAGTCTTAGGGATTTTATAGTTCTTGTGTCTTGAAAACTGTGCCAACAGAAAATAATATGTTCTTTGCCAAAGAGTTTTACAGATTACTTCTAATTAAACTATATGTGTGTCTTTGATCTGAGTGTGTACTACCCTTACTTAGTAGGTGAGGAAAACCCCAAGGTAGAGGCACTAAGCAGCCAACCACTGTGGGTAGGACTTGAAGCTATTCCGACCACTCCAATGCCTGGGGCAGCCAGCTTGTGGGATCATTTCCCTGTTGTCTGAAGTGCCAGCTTGGTGGATCGCATCCAAGATGATATTATCAGGACCACACTGAGAGCTCCTGAGCGAGTTGCATCCTGGGATCTTAGTACTAAGAATCAGAATTAGAAGAGATTTACAAATCATCTTGTTAATTCCTTACCCATGAACCCTTTAAACAAATGTATGATCTAAGCTCCTTTGACCCTTATTTGAATTCTTGTATTGGAGAGTGATCAAATTTTGAGTCAGCTTTGTGTATTTTCTTCATTGCTGGATAGAGTTGTTTACTATGGGGTCTTTGTATGTCTTGTTTTACTCATTTTTTTTCAAATTCTTCCCTTATACCAACCATAATAAGATTTATTGTCTTTCTGGGTAATTGTCCCAAGGTGCAAAGACAGCCACCATGCCCATCACTAATTTTCATCCACATAAATAACTTTACTTCTCTCGAGCTTTTCTAGTGTCAGAGTTTGTATTTTTTCAAAACATTCAGGGAAGTGTATGCACAGAAAGAACTTTTCTTTCTTTTCATTCTTGCTCTTTCTCTTTCCCTCCCCACCCTTCCCTTTCTTTCCTTTCTTCTTTCCCTCCTTCCTTTCTTTTTTCCTGTATTTTGAGTTATTGATTTTCCAACTCTTCCTTCTTTCCCTGTCCATCTTCTTAGAGAAGTAAGCAGTAAGGAGCTCTCTCCACTCTAGCCTTTCTTTCTTTTCCAATGCAACTATTATATCCTTTGGCAGTCTGTCAACCATTTCTGTCTGTCCTCTCTGCCTCTCTCCCTTTCATTACCTCTGTCCCTCTCTCTCTATGCCTCTCTCTCTCTCTGCCCCTCTCTCTCAGATATACACACACACACATACACACACACACACACACACACACACACACACACACACACACACACTGATGTTAGTACCTTAGTTCCTGGGCAGGTTAGGATTTACAGAAGCAAAGTGTGGCTCATGTTCACAGACTATTAATTGGCCTTATTGACACAAAATAAGATTTGATTCACAGCATTGCCATTGAGAGGCTATGAAGCCCCTACCAAGTCATGTCAATTACATGCACTTCCATTTCTTTGTCTGCAAAATGGAAATGACAAATCTTATTTGACTGGAAAGTAGTGACTGAGCAAAGAGATAGCGAAAGGACCTGGTTCACAGGAAACCCCCAAACCCTTGGTCTTAGCTCTTCTGCGACTCTTCATTTGATTGAGGAAAGAGATAGTGAAAGAGCCTGACTCACAAGAAACCCCCAAGCCCTTGGTCTCTGCTCTTCAGTGACTTCTTTCTCACCTACCAGTTTTATTATGGCTTGCTGCATCAAACACATATGCTTGCTCTCAGACCTTAGTCATCCATCCATATTTTTTTAATATAGCAGATCTTCACTGTTCAAGTTTAGGGTATCGTGCTTAAATTTAAACACTTGTAATCAAGAAAAGTGAAAACTAAACAATGCTCTGGGCAAAGCAAATGCTGAGCAGGAAGAGATGTTCACTGGAAACAGCTTGTCATGGAGATGAGCAATGCCCCTTGGCACTGCTTTAGAAATGGAAAAAAATCGTTTTACATATGGCAAGTGCTCTTGTGTACTTATCCAGTCAAGCATATCATTAATGTGTCTTTTTTAGCAGTTTGTTTGTGCTATACTGTAATTACCCATACATTTGTGAGCTTTTTCTCCCCTGCAGACTTCTCGTGAAATTCAAGAAAAAAAATGTCCCTTTCTTCTCTAATTCCTCTACCTTTTTTTCCTGAAAATTTACCTGTGAAACAGGTACTGTCACTGAATGAACCATACTGAGTAATAGACAAACCGAAGTTAAAGAGACCCAGTGTTTTTCATGACAAGTTTCTGAACTTTGCCTCCACCTCAACCCACAGCCTGTCTCCATCATGGCTCCCTGTTCTGCACGCTTGACTGCAGTGAGCTGGGCCCCAGAGTGTGGCTCTGCAGACTTCTTGGATTCCATCATGTTCCCACACTAAGACATCTGGAGTGTGCAGGTGAAAACAGAAAGGAGACATCTTAAGGGCACAGTCCATCATTCAGCATCTTCCCTCGTTGAGTTTTTCTAACAAATACAAACAGAAGTCTTGTGAAAACCACAATGACCTACTGCTAATTTCTTTGCCCTTCACCCTCAGGCAATCTGTGCCCAAAGCCTCTCATGTTCCTTGTCCCACAACACCTCTCACTGAAAGAAGAACTGCTGGGACTTATGTGGCCAGGATGGGTACATACGTGTGTGTTGGTGGGTCAGATAACAAGAGCAAAGGGTTTTTGGATACCAATGATTGTAAATCTAGGTACAATTTTATAAAGGAGGTTAGCATCTCACAATGATTAAGACTTTTCAAGAGCAATGGAAGCTTTGTATGCAAGGATACACTTTGTCCATTCTTTTACATGCACATTTAATAAAAGAATTCAACAAGGCAACTGACATTCTTCAATCTGACATATGTTACTACCTGAAACGTTGTCCATCCTTGCAGAGTAAAAGATTAGTTTACTTAAAAAATGCCAAAACAAAGAGATATTTTAGTGTCAAAACTGAAAGCACACAAATCTTCTTTCTGTTGTTAGCAACTAGGAGGTTAGGCCACTGAGATACTGCAAGGTGTGCTTCGAAGGGGTATCTAAGCCAGCGGCTCTGCCATCCACTCCAACGCCAGCCCATTGATTTTCTATGTTAGTATACTAGCTATGGTATAAAAGCAGAAAAATACATATTATATGCAAATCATGTTTTTTTTTCCATTTGGGGCCCTGGTAGATACTGAGGTTTCCAGGGCAGAGATGTATGTGCCTGGGTTGTTGGTGAAAGCCCGAGGACAGCAAGGAGGCAAATTGAGAAGAAAGTGGGTCTCTTTGGATGGCTTCACAAATGTAATGCCAACCTGAAAATCTGAGCCAAAAAACTTGAATCCCATGGTCTTTGTCGTCTGCACCGTTTTTGTGAGAGCTCTAGTGAGGATGGTATGCATAAAATCGATCTCTCAAGGCCTGCCCCATAGATCTCATGAAAAGTGAAGCTTACAGAGACACCGTATTTTCAAGAGGTAGAAAATAGCCATCTATATCAACGTTGACAAAAGTATCAACATTGAAATACCTCCTTGTGATGGAAGAGAATTCAAATGCACATTACAAATGACAAGTTGTCTCATTAAACTTTGAGGAAGTTGAAAGAAGGCAGAGAATTGTACAATGTAGAAACAAATGGTTGTATTTGCTTAATGGAGCCGTATCACCTTCACTAGAATTGCTCTGTCGTTGTTGTTCTATATCCAAGAAGAGTTATGCCCATTTGTACCCCGTAAGTTATTCAATTTAATAGAAGCCTAACATTGAGTTAGAAAGAAGCTTAGAGTTCATCTAGTCTAATCTTGTTTTATAATATATATAAATATATTATAAATATATAAATTATAGTAAGTAGCCAATCAACTGTCAAGCAACAGGAAGGGATTTCAGGTTATTGCTATGTAGTTTTATTAAGTTTTTTATTCTTCTCATTCTGCCAATGTAAGGCCAAGACCTTGGATGGGCTGCACTTGTGATCTGAGTTGCAGGATCACAATGCTGTTCTCTGGCACACCTAACACAGACTCTTCTCAAGTTTACCACAGAATGTTGTTCCTACGTGTGTTCTTATTCCTACCCTGTACTTGGTACATTTTGGTCTAGACTATCTGCATGGCCTCATGGTATCACTGAACCCTGTTTGCTTACCTGTGGGCACCTCTTTTCCAGTATTCATCAGGTTATTAGTGCCTAGTAATTACTCTTTTCACAGAAAATGATCCCCAGCTGGAGACTAGCTGTCTATTCAGTGAGTTTAGAGGATGCATTTGTAAGTAGAGGGTTCAGTGATAGAGTGCTTGTCTGGCAGTTGCCGGGCCCTGGGATTGATTCCTAATACCACCATCACCACCCGAAAAATAAAAAAAGTAGAAATTTTGTTCTCTTCATTCTTCTGAGTATCTTAATGAATCTTTATGAGTTACTGAAAGCTCATTTACTGCAGGTTTAAGGACTTGAATTTAAAGAGACTATAGCATTACTTAGGGTATAGAAGCAACCGTAGTATCGCATACATATTTGAGGATTTATCAAATTATTTTGCAACAAGAGACCTGTACAGTTAGTTGTATAGTATGAGCCATGGCCCTCCAAATGCATGTATTTTAATTTCATAATTGATTCTTGGAGGTATGTAAAGAAGTAGGGATAATATAGAGAAGTGTGGACCACACACCTACTTGTATAGTTTTGGTGGACGCATGTGTGTACATATGTGTGTGCCCTATGCATATGCCTGTGGAGGTCAGAGGAGGAAATGGAGAATCTTCCTCTATTGCTCTTCATGTTGTCTTCCTGAGCCTAAAATTTGCCAATTTTCAGTTAGTCTGGCTGACCAGGAAGTCCCAGTGATCCTCCTGTATCCTCCCACATCCATGCTCAGGTTACAGGTATGTGCAGCCATGCTAACTTTTTACATGTGTTCTGGGGGCCAAAGTCAGGTCGTCTTGCTTACATAGCTCTTACCTGCTAAGCCACGATCCCAGCCCCACAGAATTCTTAATGGAGCTGATTGATCTATGTATGAGTTTAGTTTGCAAAGTCTTTAGTAGAGATTATAGAATTGAGGCAACTAGTTATGAATTAGAACATGTCAGGAAATAAAAATAAAATTGTAAAAAAAGCCCTTATAGTCTCTTAAGAGCACCTTGTTAAATGAGTAAACACATATTTACAGTCATATTTTGTTGCATGTGTGATCACATTTTCTCTTAAGATTTTACCATAAGGAAATAATATTTCCAGCAAACACTGTTGAATTTTCCTCTGAATTCTATTCCTACTTTTACTATTGTTGGTGCATTCTCTCCCCAGTCCTCTGCTCACATTTCACAAACCTGACTCAGGGTGTTTCCTGACATTGAACCCACTGGAGGAGGAGGAGAGCTGTAGAGATAGAACCCATTACCTCGGGTGCTCTCTGTGGTGGTTAACCCCAGGAAGCTTCGGAAGCTGGCTTGTTGCCAGGAGGTGAACCAAAGCGATTTTGGTTACATCTGATTGCGGTCTGATCATCACACGTGGTAACTTTGGACTGTTTTAGAAGATTTCTTTAGCTCCCTGGAGCTAATTGTGTTGAGTCCCAAAGTCGACGACGGCTGCATACACGTCAGCTAGATGCTTTTCTTAGCCTGAACGTGAAAATGATGAGGGCTTCCTATGTTTCTCTGGCATGTAGTAGGGCAGCAATCACACAGCTCTTTTAATTATGTGATTAGACCAGAAATAGTGTACAGTCTACAAGAAAAGAGGTCTCAATATTAGCTTCTGACAAAATTTCCTATTGTACTACATATTTTTTCATGTGGAAATGAGTATTGTTATGAGAAAGGAAAGGCAAAGAAAAAAGGGCATTATTACAAAATTAAATGTTTTTATAAATGACAAATACCAACTTTACTAAATCATAGAACAACAAATAAACAAATAAAAACAAGTTTTGTATTTTAAAAAAGAGAAGTACCCTATTGTCAATTAGCTATTTCATGTTATATTTAAAACATTAAAATTAAGACAAAACATAAGCAAGTTTTCTATAACTGAAGGAAGAAATAAGAACCCCCTAGAAGAAACAAACATTTAGAAAATATTTTAAAACAGGAGTTTTAAGCTGAGCCTTTCTTTAAAGATGTGATGGTGTATCCTAATTTCAGAAATTAAACTTCTCCATCTAAAAGTGACTACAGACACTCAGACATCAGACCCATTGACCTTCCAGTGAAGATGATATCCCTTAATCTTGTCTGTATCTTAGTATTGGAACTTTTGCCTGACAGGGACAGCGCACTGGTTTCCATGCCCAGCACTGCAAAAACATGACAAACATAAAAACAAAAGCATAAAAACTACTTTATTTTTGAATCAAACAGAGTAAACAGAGGCAAGAGAAAAAGCTCCATTTTCAAAAGGAATAGCCAGACCTGCCACCATTCTCCCAATTTTCCTTCTGGCTTCACTTTCAATCTACTCTTCTCCTACTTCAGGCTGTCACTTGGAAATGCATGCCTGTTCTCTGAAGCTCTCCTGAAAGTGAAATATATGATCGTGGTCAGAGACCCATTTCCCTAATGGTGATTAAAACTGGGCAGAGAGCCCAGTGTAATAAAAACAGTCCCAGAGACTTGTCACCAGCCCGAGTCTGGGAAAAGCAACATTGGAGGTTTTATTTCTTGAAAAATATACAGTGTCCATATGATTAAGTGCTTTTCACTTTTCTTTCGGCTGCAGGGCGCACTGCAAGGCCTTAACTATGCCAGCTGCTCTCCTAACCCATCACCTGGATGTTGCTTTGGGATGCTATCTGGCTTGATGGAAAGCCTCTTAAGTTCTTATTACAATTCACCATTCTTATACCAGAGTAAGCATCTTTTCTTCATTTGAGAAAAGTGACTTCTTTGGAGGAAAAAACAAAAACAAAAATATTTTATTCTGTACTATGTTAAGGCAATCCTTTTTATCTTGTCTTAATTGAATTCAGTTAAGCATTCAAAACTTCACCACAATGATTATATGAGCTATTTTTTTTAAATGAGGCCACGTTTTGCTAGCACCTTGATTGATGAAGACCATACTGTCAGAAGGCAGGCTGCCAACAGGTTTCACCATCACGTCCAGGGCTAAGGACACCTTTCCAGCACCTCTTGTGGAATCTGCAGAGAAGACAGCTGGCAGGCCAAGGGTGTGGTACTATACTAAAGTTTATTTCCCCCAAACGGAATGAAAGATTCCAGTTCATAAAAGCACTAGCTTCTAGTGCTCCCTTTTCAATTGATTTGGGAATAAGGGTAGCCAGCAACTCACTTTCAAATATACAAACAATTAAGGATGCCATTGTAGATACTGAGCAAAGGGTCTGCAGTAATCTCTGCTATTGTTTCAGCCTCTGAAGTTGTAGATTTTTTAAAAGAGAACCAGGACAACTATACACGAAGAAAACAAGCCATCATGTAGAAATATAGTCCCATGTTAAAAAAAAAAATCAGGCCTGGAATGGTGGTACATGCCTTTAATCCCATCACCTGGGAGGCCAAGGTAGGAGGATCACCAAGAGTTTGAGTCTATCTTGAGATCATACGGTGTGAGACCCTAACTCAAAAAAAAAAAATCAATTTGGAAAATAATAGTGTAGAATAAAATACAAGAGTTTCTCTTTCTTTTTTTTTTTTTGATGGGGGGAGGGCCAGTGTTTATTTTCATTGCCACAGCCACAGCTTGTGAGGATCACCTGCACCTCAAGCCCTTTAGAAGTGCTCTTAGTGGGGATGTGTGGATATAAAGAGAATTAGGTTGACGTTTTACCAATGGAAGGAGATTTTAACTGCTTTTTCCTCTTGGGTTACTTCTCTCCCTCTCTCCTGTCCTCTCCATCCTTCCTCACATCTCTTTATCTCTCCCTTAACTCTTCCTTTTCTGAGGCTGAAAATACTTTAAAAATATCCTGCTGGATTGTTCTTAGTTTATTGCAAAGTACTACTCTGTCTAAAGTTCCATAGAGTCTGGTTTAGATTAGATGTTTTCTTTAGAGAAGAATTCATAGTAGTCAACTCACTATTGCTCTACTACCCATGCAGTAAGGACACCAGTTTTAGTGAAATCACAATCCAGATTCAAGTCCTGATTGTGTCCCTCTTGTGTGACCCTTAACAGTTTATTTCTGTGAGTAGTCTTCTTGTCTTTCTTAGTCTCTCTTCTTTTGGCATGTGCATGTGTGGTATGTGTGATGTGGCGTGTGTGTGTGGATGCATGCTCACATCCATGCTGTTGGAAGCCATAGGAAAACATTGAATATCTTCCTGTTACTGCTCATCTGCTTGTTGCCTTGAGAGTGTCTTCCTTTGAATCCAGAGCTGCAGTTACCCTAAACTTCAGTGATGATCCCGCTGCAGCTCCTCACAGGACTGCAGTTACAGGCATGTGTGGCCATGCCCAGCTATTTATGTGGGTGCAGGGAATTTAGCTCAAGTAGTCTCAGATCCTCATGCTTTACTTTACTGAGCCATCTCCCCAGCCCCTCATTCTTATTTTCCCATAAGTGTTAACGTAATAGTGTTGATGTCATATTTATTAAAAGGACCATGTGGGTTAATACATCTGAAGAGTACCCAACACAAACATTCAGTGATTATTAATTAGCTCACTTACATTAAAGGCAAATGTTTAGGAGTATAACATGCTCAAAATATATCAGAATATTGACATCAAATTTATAGAAATTCACTCAAAAAGAATAGGAAGCATGAAGTAAAAGTTAATGTAGTGTGTCATTGACACCCGGCACACCACAGCTACTGAGCTCTCGTTTCGGTGTCCACTTTCTGAGTACATGTAGGTCAGCACATGTAAATAATTGACCTTCTGCTGGCATTTATCACATATCATTGAAATATCAACTTGCACCAGCTGCTATAACTAATGTATTAGACTCTGCAGTTTTTACTTAATTAGGATATTTCCCATTTATTCTCCCGACTTAATTGTATTAGTGTATTGATACATAGCTTGACAACTTTGTCTTTAATGTGGAATGGTCTGAATTTGCACTGGACATCTTCTCTGTAAGTGGAATGAAATTCAATAGATTCTACCAGGGTTGAGACAATTTTTTAAAATATTTTATTTATTCATTTTCAAGCAGAGAGATAGATAGATAGGGAGAGAGATAGATAGAGAGAAAGAGAAAGAGAGAGAGAGAGCACACCAGGGCCACCACCTTGTGGGTCTGGCTTATGTGGGCACTGGGGAATTGAACCCGGAGCCTTAGGCACTGGAGGCAAGTGCCTTGACCACTGAGCCATGTATCCAGCCCCCTGAGACAACTTTTTAAAATAAGTATGTCACTGGTATGTACAATTAAGTATTGGTATGTAACCCAATCATAGTTTTATTGCTATGCCTTCATTTAAGAATTTTTATCTACCAAGAAGCAATTAATAGGCTACTTTGAGTAATGATTTAAATGATTACTAATGTCTAATGTTCTGACATAGCTGAATCATTTTCAAATGATTGTTTTTCCTTATAGAGCTCCACATAAACATGCAAATAAACATGAAATATTTTCTATCATGAGAAAATGCTTTAGATTCCAACTTACAACTGATACATTACTGAATGAATCTCATAGGATTTATGTATAACTAAAACTAAGAAAAGAAGGAATTCTGTAGGTAGGTTCTAGAATTTAAAAGAAAGCTAGTAAATATTAATATAGCAGATAAATTTATAAAACTTTTTTTGCAGAAAATGCATGGATATTTATACTTCTCTATTAATGCAACTTTACTTGAAATCCTGTAGCTATTTGCTTAATGAAGAAGAGCTATGTTAATAATTATATGTTTTGATTAGTTATTTGAGTTTAGGCTCTTGTTGCATGAAAAACTCGATATCTGTAATCAAAATGATAACAATAGATTTGCTTTCCTATTTTGTAAAACTTAAAGTAACAATGCTGATTTCAGGGTTCTATGAATCAAGGAAATGATTCATGGACAACTTCTAAGTAAAAAGCCAAGAAGTAGTAGAAAGTTTCTTTGTCAAGAAGGGAAAGCTGGGTAATGTTCCAATGAACATGGGTATATTGCTTAGAATAATGACATTGCAATGTTAGGGTAGACATTGTGGGTCACAGGGAGCACTAGAAGCTAGTGCTTTTATTACCTGGAATCTTTCATTCCATTTGGAGGGAGACTACTAGATTGTGGTTCACATGAAGAATAATAAAACTTTTGTATCATTTTTGTTCTTATAAAGTTAATGTAGTTTTGAATTTTTGGCTAAGTCTGTGGTCAGATATATTCTGGAAAAAAATTAAATATGATTACAAGCTAGCATTATTTTTTTGTGTTGATGAGATCACTTGATTTTTTTTACTTAAAAAGTAACTTGTAATTGAGAAAGTCTAAAACTTTTTTTCCTTACATACTTAATTACAGTCTGTGAGGTGGCATTGGCCAAATATGAACCCACCTTGATCATATATAAGCTAAAATGTGTTCCTTGAAGTTAATAATTAGACTTCATATCAGTATTTACTTACATAGTCGGGAACTTTCACCCAAAAGTAGGAAAAATTGACTCAAATGATTTTAGCTAAAAATAAAAATTAAGTGACCTGAAAATTCCAAGGGGCTTACTGGGTAAGGGTGCCAGGGCCCAGGTTTATCAATATAGCCACTAGCTAGCTGGTCTTGAACTTGCTCTCAATTACTTGTTCTTGGTTTCCCTGCCCTTTCCTGTCTTTCAGGTTCTCTCCTCTTCTCCATGGCCTCCTCTCTTCTTCCTTTTCCCATTCTGTTCTTTTTTCCTTCATCTCTGTTCTGATATGTATTGAAACATTGGGTGCATCAGGAGGCTTTCTCTCCATGAAGAAAAGATAATACTTATGTCACCTGGCTTATATTTCTGCTACATGTGGTTAACTCAGAAGAAAAGAACATATCTGTCCTGCAGACTCATACTACTGTTTGGTATTTGCCTCTTCCTGGATTCATGTAAGATGAGAGTGTAACTTACAACATATTTATAGGGACCATGCTCATGGAAGGGAACAGAATAAAGCAGACATGAGCAGAGGGGAACACGAGGTGCTTTGCATTCCAGTGACATCACCTCAAAACAAGAGAGTACCCTCCGAGTTCCCTAGCCTCCTAACTTAGCATAGTTCTGTCATTAGATATTGACCAGCCAAGGAAGGAGCTCAGAAGTGCCTTCTACTGACAGTTCCACTAGGCCTCCAGACAGCCATGTGCAAATACATCCATGCATCACACACTGATGAAGCCCTTCCACCTGCTTCGACTATTCCTCCCTTTATGTTTTAGTCTTAAACCTATCTTTCATTTTTAGCATTTATTAGGTCACAACAGAACATAAAGGGACAGAGAGCTTGCATGAACTTCTTGCTGATATTGATTTTACAACACTACAGTCATCTGTGACTTAATGTATATAAGAATCATAATTTATTTTTCAAGACTATATATTCTTATGTACAATATTCAAATTATTTAACTGAGAAACTTTTGAGGTAGGGTCTCACTAAGAAGCTTAGGCTGGCCTCAAATTCTTGATGCTCCTGCCTTAGCCTCCTGAGTGCTAGATCGTAGACCAATGTTACCCAACTAGCTGGAGTTTCTTTTATTTAATATCTTTATTATGAATAAGTGTATACATTGAATGGTCAAATCTTGTGAAGGTATCCCTCTTTCCCTCCTCTCTGTCCCCCTACCCACTGGGGTCCTTCCTTGGTGCACATACTAGATCTGTCCATAGGTTAGGGGTATGAATTGCACCAGAGGTAACCAGGTTTTTCTTTTTCTTTCTTCCCCCTTTGTGGGGGAATCTAGGGATATTGCCCCCATCAGCAATTGCCATGGCTCTTACATTCTTTCTGTCCCCTCTTCCACTCAGTTCTCTGAGTCATGGCGGGTGAGTTTTAAGTCTGCTTTATTGTTGAGATCTTAACTATCTCTGGATCTTTGCCCTGGGTTGTGTTGGGTATCATTAAATACAGTAACACTTTGGAGAACACTCTGAGAAAGACTGGGGTGATTTAATTAAAATTTCAAAGACAGAATCAGTGTTGACACCTTATCCATTCATATTTGAAAACTAATATTTGTAATTGCAATGTCATAGTTGCTCATGTCTTAGCAATGATACCATTTCAACAATTGCTCATATCTTAGCAATTTCACTGAATTGTAAATCCTTAGTGTTTTCGATCTCAGAAAGCAGACATCCAAGATTACACAGTATAGATATACAAGAATATCTACATATGTAAATGTAGCAGGAAATAAATTGTGCTGATCAAAAAATAAATAGTATACATGGGTAACTAAAATCCATATTAAGTGAAATAGTGTAATTTATCAGAAATCTAGAGTCAGCAGTGTTGGATACAGCATTGGTATCTCTTTATCTATTAGAGTTAGCCTTTCTGAAAATTATGCCAACCCTTTCTCGTATGGTAATATGTCTTTAGGTTCCTATGTTGTTAGCCATAAGAAGGAAGCAAATTTTCCAAAGAATTAAATAATTTGTCTGTACTTCCCCAAATCTTAGACTACTTTTATAAACTACTCCTAGTAATATGGTCTTATCAATTAGGTCAAAGTGGACTTTAGTGTAGTTATTTAAGAATCTGGAAACAGAAACATGTTTACAAAACAATGAATTTAAAACAAAGGTCATGGAAAAGTCCTTATGATATTATTAACAGCAAATTATAGCTATAACACTAAAACTATAAACCTGATCTGAAATTCTATTTTTAGAATATTTTTCTTATGTGAGAATAATTTATTTAAATAACAGGCAGAACAATTACACAAAATCACTTTTGTTTATATTTTTGTAACTGTATAAAGCATGTTACTTGCATTCCAGGAAAAAGAAATTAATATAAAAGAAGAGAAAGATCTGTTTTTAAGTGGTCAGTGCTTTAATATTGATTTTATTAGAACTACTGAAGTCACCTTTTGTTGAAAAAATGGTGTTCTTGAAATTATTTGTTACATTTTGTTGGTATAATCCACCTATTATGCTTTCTATTTCTATACAAAAATGTACTTTGAAATTGAAGGCAAATGTGTTATAATTTGCTGTTTCATTTGGCTTGCAAAAATGCCAGAGTTGTGTTAATCTGTCAAAAAAATGTCCAAGTCATTACAACATGTTTTGTTTGAAGATAGCACACCATTTGCTTTCATCCATCCTTTCATCACGGGAAGATTAAATCGAATGCATGGAGTCTGGAAGGTGGGTGACAGCTGGGAGAGATTTTCTTGGAGGCCTCAGAGCCCTTCCAGAAGCCTGATTACACTCCAGTCCTGGCCAGCTCCCTTCCCAGGTCTGCTTCCCTCAGGAGACAGAATAGGCAGGACTGCATTGTACTCCCAACAGCTTGAGACAACTGGACAGCATTCCTGCAGTCTCCTCAAGTTAGATTATTTTATTTATATTTAATGATGGTAATAGTGGTTGTTTCCTGTACATTTCCCAAAGACAGCATGAAGAAAAATACATGCACATTAGGAAAACATGATTTTTATTTTTGCTGGGAGCCATGTGGATTTACTACTAATAGGAATTAGGCTTCCCTTGAGTATGGCATAAAGACAGGGCTGCCTTCCTCAAGTAGAGAGTGTTCACGGCTTGTCTGTCATTCATGGTTTGTAGTTCCCTTCCAGGAAGTCAGAGGTAATTCCTTGGATGATCAGCATACTGCATCTTATCTTTCTCCATAAATTAGCTTTTATGTAAATTACTACAATTAGCATATTCTCATTTTGTGCAGTTAATCTGTCATTTTAACCGCACTGGATAGGAAGTAATCCTCCTCAAATGATTGCAATCATCCTTGTCAGCTAATACTGACAAAACAAGTCTTACTGAAATAATCTCTCCCTATTCCAAAAGGCCCAGGGGAACCTGGCAGATGGAAACACAATGGTGGTGTGCAGTGTGAGTAGAGTGGCAGCTAACACACTTCGATGGTGGCTTTTGGGCTTCAAGGACACATTGTCCACTTTCCCCAACTGTTGTGTATTGCTTGTAGGTATGTGTGTCCTGGCTCCTCCTCCAATTGTGGTAGTCAAATTATATTAGGTATGTGCTAAGGGTTGGGAGAGGAGGATGAACCTGAATTGGCCAGACTTTGCAAACAAGTCTCTTCAAGCTCTGAGCAATCTCCCCAGTCTGTAACTGGTTTTTAACAACAATATTTCTAAGAGTTAATACCTGGACTTACCTAAGAGAATGCTCTGACTCAGACATCTGAGACCAAAATAATGTATGGAATGTTGAGGTTGGCTTGCTAGAGCCTCCCTAGAGTTTTCAGGAAATCCTAGCATTGGAAAAAGATTTATGCTCTTATTTAATGGTTGAGTATAGTTGTAGATTCCTTAAAAATCAAGTTTTAGTCAGATGATGAAAGGATGTTGTGACAGGCTTGGGAAAATGTGTACTTTCTGAATTGCAGAATAATTAAGTAGAAACATTTATCATAAGACATTTCCTGACACTGGGCACAAAGACATACTGCCGGCCTGATGTGTCCATCTTGCATGGACACATTTTTATTCAGCTCACTTGTAAACTAAAGTATTAATGAAATGATGCTCCAACAAGTAATTAGTAGTGCATTCACTTTACTATAACACTGTTTCAAAGAAAACCTTGAACTGTTAAAGACTAATGATTTGAGTAAGTGAATAGGTTTTTATCCTGCTAAAAAATTAAGTTATTGGCATTGACATGTACATCACTCAACTCTGTATTCTCATCCAAATAAATATAGTGTCCTTCAAGTGCATTTTAACTCTCAAACACATCATCTTTTCTACTGCTGCCTTTAATCATACTCCTGGAGCAAGTTAACTTTTAAGCAATTTTCATGGATAATTAACACTGATAAAATCTAAATTTTAAACAAAGAAAGGTAAAAGCACCAAAGGGACATATTTAAAAAGCTTTCTGTCATAGTTCTTTTAGCTCAAAAATATAACCTTGGTTTGGAGAGATAGCTTAGTGGATAAGGTGTTTGCTTGCAAAGCAGAAGGACCCAAGTTCGATTTCCCAGTACCCACATAAAGCCAGATAAAGTGGGCATGGTGGCTCATATCTGCAATCCCAGCACTAAGGAAGTTGATGTAGGAGGAGCAAAAGTTCAAGAGCCTCCTCAGTGTTGCAGTCAATTTCTCTTTCAGACAAAAGCAGCTTGTGGTGAAAGGGATTTATTTTGGCTTACAGAGTGGAGGGGAAGCTCCATCATGGCAAGGAACACAATGGCATAAACAGAGGGTGGACATCACCTCCTGGACAACATCAGGAGGACAACAGCTACACTGACAAAAAAAAAAAAACACTGACAAGGGGAAGCAGGCTGTAACCTCCATAAGTCTCCCCACAACAACACACCCCCATCAAGGTTCAAATTCCAAAATTGTCATCAGCTGTAGATCAAGCATTCAGAACACATAAGTTTATGGGGAACACCTGAATTAAAACACCACATTTTGCCCCTGGTCCCACAAACTGATTACTATACATGATGTAAAATGCAATGTACCCAACTCAACTCCAAAAGTCCACATAGATTTTACAAATATCAATGATGATCAAACATTCCCATAGTTCAAGGTCTTTCAACTGAGTCATAATACCAAAAAATTCATAACTGCACAGGACAAACATTCATACTTCAAAAAAGATGGCATTGGGCATAGCAAAGACAAATTGATCCATTACAAGATTTACAACAAACAGGGCAACATCAAACTCTATAACTCAAAGTCCGACAACTCTGACAAGTCACAGTGGAATTTTAATTCCATCCCTCCAGCTCGGCTACTCACAGTCCAGGAAAACTTTATCTGGTACCAGGAGTTCTCCTTGGTAGCCATCCCATTGTCCTGGCATTTCATTGGGTCTCCACTGCAACCCGAGGGTCATCTTCATGGCTCCATGGGGCCTACATTCAGATAATTCAACACACCTGCTTCATACTGCCCATGGCCATTTCCAAAAAAGCAAAGCCATATTGCACATCCAATGAGCCTCTCTTTCCTACATTTGTTATTTTCCATAATACCAGGTGGCTGCCAATTTGTTAATCCAGAGGATAATCAGACTTTGAAGAGCAGGACACTCCTTCAGCATTCAGGCTCCTTACTTCAAAAGAGTCTACATTCTCCCTGCTGTCCCAATGCAGATCATATGGCCCAATCTCAATGGTTGTAATCTCTCAAACAATTGCAGCTTAATGGGAAGCAGTTTTAACCCAGATAGGTCGTTTCTTTCTGTGCCATTTTTATCTGCTCACACCAGTCCATTTCTTTGCAAAGCAACCCTGCACAAGTTCTCTGGACACTAGCAGGCAGAATGCAGCAAGCCTCTTACAAAAATTGCTTCTAGACCAATCCCAACAAAGTTCCTTTTCACCCTTGTAATCCAAACTTCACAGTCCATAGTCCTTACTGAATTCAGGTCTTTCAACTCTGACTAGAATGGTCCATCAAGCTACTTACAGCACCACCAGGTGTCTCTTAGGCTGAGATTCCAAATCCTTCCACATTCCTCCTGGAAATCAGTTCCAAAAGATCAGGCTGCAGAATCAGGGTTCTAGCAACAACAACAATCCCCCTCCTTGGTACCAATTTAACTGTTGTAGGTGCTGCAGTCAGCTTTCTTCTTGCTGGTACAAAGAACCTAAACAAAATCAGCCTATGGAGCACGATTTATTTAGGCTTACAGATTCAAGGGTATGCTCCATGCTGACCAGGAAAATTATGGCATGAACAGAGGGTGGGCGTCACCTCCTTGCCAACATCAAGTGGACAACAGCAACAGGAGAGGGTATCAAACAATGGCAAGGGGAAGCTGACTATAGCACCCATAAAACCACCCCCAATAGTACATCTCCAAAAAGGTTCCAATTCCAAAATTGCCATCATCAGGGATCAATCACTCAGAACCCATGTTTATGGGGGACACCTGAATCAAACCAACATACTCAGATAAATTAGGAAATAGAAATAGAGACCTTATAAAATTTTTGTCTCATGGAAATTCTTAGAGAAAGTACAACAGAGACTGAGATCTTTCCATTCCAAAAATTGTTCACTTTATAGTTATTCCAAAGCATGCTTGCCCTTATTTTTTCTGCTTGAATTTGAATGTGTAAGACTTTCTTGGGGAACCATACATTTAGGAAATTTATCCATTTATTAATGTTATAACATACATATACATATGTGTGTCTGTGTTCACATATTACATGTGTTCATGTACTAGCTATATTATCATATTTATGTATATTTTTACCTTATCTCTAATGTTTATCATTTGTTTTCTTTAATAAAATACATTTATATAACATTAGTAAGGAATCTGCATCTTCTTCACAGATAGTAGAAATTTAATTTTTATAAACTTAGTTTTTTTCCAAACAATTTTAATAGTCTGTTGCATTTGATCTTGTGAGGATTCATCAATAATCATATAGCATGCTTTGCATATTTGGATTATTTGTAACAATTAATGCTCATTTTTCTATTATTCCCACTGTATTAGAAATAGTATCTGTCATGGTTTGATCCAGTTGTCTCTCACAAACAAATGAATATTTTATGATTGATCAATCCTCCCTTAGCTGATGGCAGTTTGAATTTTACAGCCTTGCTGGAGCTGTGTTGTTGTGGATGGGCTTATGGGGTTATAAGCTAGCTTCCCCTTGCCAGTGTTTGGCACACCTTCCTGCCATTGTTTGCAGTGCTGCGGCAGAGGTAATGTCCACCCTCTGCTCATGCCATAGTTTTCCTTACCAGGATGTAGTTTCCCCTGGAGTCCATAAGCCTAATAAACCCTTCCCTCCACAAGCCACTTTTGTTTGGGTTCTTTCTGCCCAGCAACTAGAATGCTGACTACAACAGTATCCTAATTGTCATGGTTTGATCCAGGTGTCCCCCACAAACAAATGAATGTGTTCTCAGTGATCAATGCTCAGCTGATGGCAGTTCAGGAATTAAAACCTCGCTAGAGCTGTGTTTTTTGGGGGGCGGGCTTATGAGGGTTATAAACCAGCTTCCCCTTGACAGTGTTTGGCACACCTTCCTGCCTCTATTTCCAGTGCTGTGGCAGAGGTGATGTCCATCCCTCTGCTCATGTCATCATTTACCCTGCCAGGACGGAGTCTCCCCTCGAGTCTGTAAGCCAAATAAACCTATTCCTCCATAAGCCCCTTTTGTTTGGGTTCTTTCTGCACAGCAACTAGAAAGCTGACCACAACAGTTTTGGTACCCCACTTCTGGTACCAACTTCTGTATTAGTCAGGGTTCTCTAGAGGAAACTGAGTTGATAGAATGGATTATAATAAAAGGGAATTTATTGGGATAGCTTACAACAGTCCGACATTAGCACTCTGTAAGCCCACAGGTGAAGAAACCAGTAGCTGTTCAGTCCACATGGATGAATGTCTCAGCAGTCCCAATCCATCCCAGAAGGCCTGATGGCTCCCTGGGGAGTGGCTGCTCTTCAGTACACAATGAGAGTCCAAGGAAACTGGGTTCCGATGTCCAGGAAGGGTAGGAGAGCAGGATGCAAGTGCAAGTCACGAACAAGCACCAGCAACCAGGGGAGGGAGGAAGAGCATCTCCTTCCCCTTAAGCTTCCTTATATTAGTCTCCTGGAAGGCCCACCCACTGGGGGAAAGGGCTCACTCTGGAGAATGGAACTCCTCCCGTCTCCAAAATCCCAAAAGATTTTTATCAATCCTTCCTGCAGACAAATTCAGAGACCTACCCAATATTCCTATGGATTAGATCAAGTTGACAAATTTAACCATCACAAGTCTTCTCCAAAATCCCAATAGGATTTTATCAGTCCTTCCTGCAGGCAAGCTCAGAGACCCACCCAAGATTATTTGGGATTATTACATTGGTCAAATTGACAAATAAACTTAACCATCACACTAATGTTATTTGTTAATTTTATGATTTTATTTCTCATAGTCTCACCTGTTCATTCTTAGTCCTATTTCCTATGCATCCTGTTCAGAACGTTTCTGCCAGTGTCTCTACCTTGGCATATTTGCTATAGTAGTTCGAGTGTTTCTGGTTTCAGATTAAGGTCTTTGATCTACTTTGACTTGATATTTGAATAGGGTGAAATTTATGGATATAACTTTATTCTTCCTCAGATGATTACCCAATTTTGCCACTGCTTTTGTTGAGTAGGCTATCTTTATTCTGCTGGATTTTTTTTTCCTTGTTTATCAAAATTTAGTTTTCCCAAGCAGTGTGGGTTTATTTCTGGGCCCTCTATTCTATTCCATTGGTTCATCCTATAGGCAATCAAAAGTTCTTCACTTTAAATATTACTAATTCTAGTTGCTGTATCACCTACTATGATGGTTAGGTTTTGTTGTCAACTTGGATCTTTTAAATTATCTTGGATCTGAGGATGTTTACAGGAAGGCAGCCTTTCAAGGGGCAAGATGTAAAGAAGCTCAAAGAAACTGGAAGTAAACATCTTTTCCTCTTTGGGCCATGTAGGAAGGATATCCCAGAGATTTAGGAAGCCATTAAGTCTGGGGAAGGATTGTAAGACCCCACCCTAAGCCTATATAAAGGAGAAGAAATTCTCCTTGCCCCCCTGCCTGTTTGCTGCTCTGTGTATATGGTGTAGGTGATGGGTTTCTCTTTCTGCTCAGATCTGTGAAAGAGGGCCAGCCTCTTTCACTGTTATGGAACTTCCCTTCAATCAATAGTTTCAATAAATACTTTTCTCCCCCAAATTGTACCTGGTTTGAAGATTCATCCCAGTGGCCTGTCACTGCCTATGACACCTACTAACTATTTTTTTCAGAGTTGTGACAGTAGATGTGTCAATTAAGTCCAATTTTCTTGAACATAGCTGATCTTCTTAAACTTTACCTCCCATCTTCAGACTTCATATGTCAGCTACAGCAAACACATCAGAGTAGAGAACATTCCATTAAGAATAATACCTGCTGTCTGGCTTCCTGTCATTTTTCTTTTATATGACAAATAGTGTCTAGAGGTGAAGTCAGTTGAAATAGCCATGACTCAGTCTGTTTTTCAGAAGAGTGACTCATTTTACATTTTTAGACCCCTGCCTCTGTGTCATGTGCTACACTAAGTGCCTACAATACAAACATGAATTTGCTGGGTTACTGACCCAGAGCAGTTCACAATCTGCGCAGGCCAGATATGGCATTAAGTAAGAACTATCTGGCTTGCAAACAGCCAATATTCTATAAATGTTATACCTACTTGTCAAGGCAAAGTGTGATTAAATAGACAATAATGGAGGCTAGTCAGATAGACAGCTGGATTCTATAATGAACACATGCTTATGATAATGCATGGGTGAACTCTAGACTACAATCTGTGTAAATCCTTGTTATCTTGCTTTGACATTAAGTAAAATTTCACTCTTTTTGCATATCACACAAAATTATATCCTCGAATAGGTCACTTGTGTAATATCTTTCCTCTGTGAATCTGTCAAAAATTAAAACTGTATTAAAACAATCATTTTCCTTAATTCCCATCTAGAAGCCAAATCTCCCTTCAGCCTTCCATTTCTTAGTGAGCCACGATCTTTCTAGGAGTCAGTTGGCCTCACACTCTCAGAATTCTCTTTGATTCTTTACTCTGTACCATGCTTTCCACATCATTCCCCCACATCTGATAGGTTTTAGAGATTGTTCTAGACAGTCATGACCCTTAATTCATATGTTCCTGTGCAAATCCTCATTATGGTGGTGTTTAGAAAGAAGGCTTTTAGGAACTGATTATATTTAAATGAGTTCAGGATGTATGAAGAAGAAAAGAGAAAGCTGTCTGAAACTCACCCCACCATACCATGTCTTTCTTTCTTTATCACCTAAGGATGCAGTGAGGTATCTGACAGTTCACAAGGTAGGAAGAGAACCCTCCCCAGGGCCCTCTTGCTGTCACCCTGACCATGGGCTTGCAGCCTCCAGAACTGAAGCCACTTATATTGCTAAGGTGACTAACACCTTACAATAGCTATATTTTTACATATCTGCAATACTAACACTGTCTCCACAAAAATCAACATTTCATCACCATTCTCCTAGATGTCTCTGGAAGCTTCTTTGACCCCACATCTCGGATCCAATCTATGCAGTATTGGTGGATTAACTTTCCTATGTAGCTATTTTAATATTTAAAGCCTCCAGACATTCATTTTACCTTATAAAATCATTTTATGATAAAACCTCTTTGGTTATGCTTCATGTTTTTTCACCCAATCATCCCTGCTCTTGGGTATCACATGTGAGTCCTGTAAGTGCCTCCTTAGATTTTGTGGGTTTTCATCATTTCCTTCCCTCTCTCCCTCCTTCCCTTCCTCCCTTTCTCTCTTCTTGATTTTTTTTTGTTGATTTTCTGAAGCATGATCTCATCATGCAACTCAAGCTCGCTAAAGGTTGTCTCTACTCTGACTCAGCTTTCCCTCTCCTCTGTGAGTCTTTATCCACACTGAAGAGTTTTATTGACTCCCCCCATCCTTTGATCTCCCATAGTTTTGTTGGGATTTATTTATGATAAGAGGCACATTCTGCTTTGTATCACAGTTTGCTTTGTTTTTTACTTTTTCGCCAGCACTCCTACACCACTGGATTCTAAGTAAATAAACTCTTTCATAGGAAATTAAGATAGATACTCAAATGCTAAACAATGCTTATTTTGAACCCACTTTGTATCTCAAAAAATGCAAGACTAATAAATACTAATAATCCTTCCACTTTTTAAATAAAACCATTTTTAATGTCATGTTGGCATTTGTGTATGCATGTGTGTATTTGTGTTCATATGTGTGTGACTTGGAACATGGGTATTCAATCCTTCCTCATTGGTTAATAGGAAACAAGCTATAGCAATGACTCTAATTAAGTTTATTTACTGACATTCTCCTTCCTTTTTGGGTGAGGAAAAAGGAGACTTGGAGAGAGAAATGATGACCTTAGTATGCAGATACATTAAACTTCCTGAAAACAGATGCTGAGTCCTATTGAAAAGAATTTCATCTGACTTATGTTTGGGGCATTGTTTTGCAAAAGACTACCCAGAAAGTCTTGACCCTAGTGTTTGAAATGGCAGATGTTCACAGTGAGGACAAAGCCTGAGGGCATTATAAATCCTCAGTATTTTGTGCCTATTTGCTCAATAATGGGGTTGGATGTTTTAAAAGTTCCAGGGGATTATTTAGGAAGCAGCTGCTCTTGGCTCTGCAAATGGAAGTGTTCCCCTTAAGTGGACAAGAACAAATAATTTGCATAGGACACTGAGTTTACTAGGTCAGAAATTAACCAGTCTCTTCCTTGATCAGTTTGTTTCTACCATATGCTTTTAAATAAGAATTGTGTATATTTAAGCTCTGTTACCTTGAGAGCTACATGTAACTTTATACCACTACAGTTGCAATAAAATGACTGCATTAAGACAAGTGTGCAGGCTCTTGTCACATACTTATTCATTCTGTTTGTTTTTGATGAAAGTATTTGAAATCTGCTGTCACAGCAAATGTTCTTCTTTTATTTCAGTCACCCTTCCCTTCACTCTACCTTTAAGCTAATCCATCCTATGTAACTATGACTTTGAGTTCTTTTGCCACCATTTTCCTGTTTCCTAAACTTCCCTCCTTGGGAACCACCATTATTCTATTTGCTTCTGTGTATTTGGATTTTTTGAAAATTCCATATATCCAGGGCTATCCATTGCTATTGTAAACAGCAAAATCGCCATATTCCTGTGTGTGTATGTGTTTACCCCACATTTCTTTTCTATTCATACGTTGGGAAACAGTTTGGTTGTTTCTACATATTACGTGTTGTGAATAATGCTGTAGTTAATAGATGCAGGCAGATATCTCTTGGAGGCAGTAATTTCATTTCCTTTAGGTATATGCACCCTAACATGATTTGTGAGTAATATGGTAGTTTTATTTTTTTGAGGTACCACTGTATCATTTTCCATACCTTCTAAACCAATTTGCATTCCTGTGAACAATATGTAGATACTATGGAAGTTGCTTTTCTCAGCTCTTTGACAGTTTACCTGACAGAAGCATTTTAGGGGAGGAAGAATGTCTTTGGACTCATGGTTTCAGGGAATACAGTCCATCATGGAGGAGAAGGTGTGGCAGCTGGGTCAGCTCTGTCTGGGCAGTGGAAGCAGCTTAGCCCATGGCAGTAGAAGTGTGCCAGGCTTTTTGCTCACAGCTTGACCAAGCACAGAACAGAATGCTCTATCAGAACCAAAAAGATAATCACCATCCTCATGACCCATCCCACTAGCTAGACCACTGTCTCAAAGGTTCTACAACTTCACAAACCGGCGTCACCCACTGAGGACCAAGTGTTCAAACACAGGAGTCTGTAGGGAACATTTCTGATGTAAAGCATGCAGGTTACATTTCCTTCACATCCTTGCCAGTGCTTGTAATCTTTCATGACAGTCATAACAGATATGAGATGGAATCTCATTATGGTATTGATTTCCCTGGTTAATTGTGTTGAACACTTTTTTTATATACCTGTTGGTCATTTTTATATCTTCTTTGGAAAAATAGTTTTTTTTTATGTCCTTTGCTCATTTTATCAGATTGTTTTTGCTTAATTGTTGCTATTCCTTGTACATTTTGTTAACCAGGTCTCTGATATATGATTTGCAATTTTTGTTTTCTATTCTGAATATTGCCTTTTAAGGTTATTGTTTCTATTGAAGGGTAGTTTGCTATAGTCTCTGTTGGGTTTTTTTTTTCTTTTTTATTGTCCATAATGAGTTACATTGTTTAGTGGGCCAACAATGAGTTGTTATCCCCGATTCCTCATTGCCCCCCTTCCTCATCCCCAGTCAGCTGGATATCCTCCTCCGTGGGCCGTCTGTATCAGTCTTTGTGGTAGGGGACCATAGGTTGTTTTTTTTTTTTTTTTGCTTTGTTTAATTAAACATTTGGTATCATAACCAAAATAAATCATTCAAGGTCCATATCAAAAAGCTTATTTCATTTATTTCCTCCACCATGAGTTTTATGGTTTCAGGTCTTAATTTCCATCTTTAGTCCACTTGAGTTGTATACAGTAGAAGATCAGGGTTCAGTTTCATTCCTTTGCTTGGGGTTTCCCAAAGACCAGTGATTGGTACTAATATACTTTCAATTGAAATCAAGTGGGGCAAAGGATAGGATTTTTCTTTCCTTATTATTTTTTTTAACTTTTTAATTAGGAACTTTAATATATGAACATACTGTAAATTGGTCATATTCCCATTAGGCTATCCATTGCTTTTCCCTGCTCCCCATAACACTGAGGGCCATCCTTAGAGGGTTTATCTGTAGTCACTGTGGGGTTTAGAATGCACAAGACAGTTCCTATGGAGAAGACAATGCCTCACAGTACACCTTCCACCCTGGGGCTCTTACACTCTTTCTGCAATTCTTCCACAGCATTTCCTGACTTTGGAGGGCATATTAGATGCTGCTTTGAAGAGTTTGAGCCTCCTCAGTGTCTACTGTAGAAGGGTCTCTGGCTAACAGTGAGAGCAGCACTCATATTTCATGTGCCCCTTCCTCAGTAATGTTTCCTGGCCCTGACAAGTGTGATAGAGATGACTCGTCCAGTGTTAGGTACTTGGCTTTCTCTTCTTGTCATTCTGATGCAACTTGTGTCTGTCTCCCTGTTATTCACCACCACCTTTTAAAAGCAGGTTCTGTAACCATGAGTGAGAGTCATACTGATTAGAGATAAGCATACACCATTGGGAGGGGTTTTGATCTGCATAACCTCTTCATTTAGCCAAATGGTAGAAGCTTCTCTGTAGGGTCTATGACCTTCCAAGACATAGGCTTTTGACCTGGTTCTTAGTACCAGGCACAAATTCCCTCCCACCAAGCAGGCCTCATAGCCAATGAAATAGCACTTGAATCCTATAAGTTATGTACCACTAGTGCGCATGTGTGCACAGTTTGCCTGGCTGATTGGTTTTGTAGTTTACAGTATACACTGTTTGTTTATGCTGTCTGGTGATTTTTAATCCCCAGGCAGTCACACTCTGCACTAGCCAGCAGAGGCATGGCTTCCATTTCAGTTTCATCTTGACTTCTCAATGTCCTATGACTACAGCCTGTGGTGTCTTCAGGAATAGGGACTTACAGTATAATTCTAGTGGGTAACCGGGTGCTTTAGCAATGGCCTGCATTGTTTCAGGGACCTCAAGTACCTGTCTAACCGACAGCTCAATGAAAGGTTGTAACCAAACTCCGGCACTAGGATTCACCAGCAATAGCCTGGGGTTTTAGGCTAAAGCTTCTCTCCACTCCCACCCAAACTGTATCTCTCTTCTTTTAAGAGAGTTAGATCTTTCACTCATCCATACCATCTTTCTTTTTGTGCATCCCTTTCTTTCCACTTCCTTTCTTTTCCGTGACCTCTCCCCTAGACCTTTCTACCCCCTGTGTTCTGTCTCTCCACTTGCCTGTTTACCCATTCTCTCCTCCCTTCCTGCTTTCCTTTCACCAAGTCTTATTCTAGCTTCTGGTCCACGATGACGGATGCTTACTACAATTTCTAAACCCATCAAATTATTTCAAGTTAAGTTCCACACATGAAAGACGACAATAGATGTTTGCCTTTCTGAGCCTGTTCTACTTCAGTTAGTATCATTTTTTCTAGGTTTATTCATTTTTCTGCAAATTTCACAATTTAATTTTTCTTTACTGCTGAATACAACTTGATTTTGCATATGTACCACATTCTCCTTATCCCTTCATCAATTGATGGGCATCTGGGCTGGTTCTGTTTCCTTGATTTTGTAAATAGAGTAGCAACAAACATAGATAAGCAAGTTTCTCTATAGTAAAGCAGAGTCTTTAGGGCATATGGCCACAAGTAGTATAGCTGGGTGAGTGGTAGATCTGTTTTCAGATGGTTGAGAAACCTCCATACTGATTTTTATAGTGGCTGAATAAGTTTACGCTCCCACCAACAGTGAATGAAGGCTTCTCTTTCCCTACACCTTCATCAGCATTTGTTGTCATTTGATGTTTTGATGATATACATTCTCTCTGCAGTGAGATGGAATCTCATAGTCATTTTCATTTTCATTTTCATTTTCCTGACAGCTAAATTGTTGAACTTTTAAAAAGATGTTTATTGACCATTGGTATTTCTTCACTTGAGAACTCTATGTTCAGTTCCCTGCCACAGTTTTTGATTGGGCTGATTCATTTTTTAAAATTTATTTCTTGTTAATAATTAGACACATTGTAGGAGCAAGTCTTGTGGTGGGATCCTCATTTCCCTCCTCCTTGTCCTCAACCCCCTGAATTTTAAAGCTCTTTGTATTCTAGATATTCAATCTCTTTCAGATGTATAGGTGGCAATGATTATCTCCTATTCTATAGTTTGTCCATTGACTTTGTTGATGATTTTCTTAGCTATACAATGATAGTTCTTTAGTTTCAGTGGTGAGCATTCCTCTTAATTCTCTGGACTACTGGAGTCTTATTCAGAAAGCTTTTCCCTACGTCTGTGCCTTGGGAGTGTTCTCCCTAGTTTGTCCTCTAGTCTTTTCCTATTTTCACATCTTACATTGAAATTCTTTGTCCATTTGGAGTTGGTTTTTGTAGAGGGTGAGAGAAGAGAGTCTAGTTCACTCTTTTCTGTGTAGTTATCGAGTTTCTCTAGCACATTGTTGAAAATATTGGCTTTTTCAATGTGCGTGTTTAGCCCCTTTTTCAAAATTCAGGTGGCTATAGTTACTTGAACCCGGTTCTCCTATTCTTTTCTATTCCATTGACCTCTGTCTGTTGTTTTCATAGTATTATGGTGATTTTTTTGTAACTGTGACTTTGTAGTATATCTTAAAGACAGATGCAGTGATACCATTAAGCAGTATTCGTTTTGCTAAATGCATGATTTGATACCCAAGGGTTTTTGTAATTTCATGTGAATTTTGAGATTATTTTCTCTCTAACTTTGAAGGTTGGTGCTGGAATTTTGATCAGAATTGCATAGAATCTGTAGATCTCTTTGGTAGGATGGCCATTTTCAGGATATTAATACTTCCAGTCCATGAGCACGGGAGATCTTTTTATCTTCTTTGTCTTCCTCAAAATCCTTCTTCAGTGTTTTAATATTTTCATTGTAGAGGTATTTTACTTCTTTTTGGAATTTTTGACTTTTTTTTAACTGGACGAAGAATCATAGTGCACTCACTATGTTAATATTTTGGTATTAACTCTTGATATTTTTCTGTGTGTAGGAACCTTGTGAAGCCTGTGGGTTCACATATGAGGTCTGCATAGCTAACAATATTAACAGCTTCAATTTATATTTGACTCATGCTGCCTTGAAAAGAAAATAAGCAAGATTGTTTGGAGAAATGGAAATGGCAGCGATGGCGTGAGGGAATAATTTTACAGTTCAAGTTAAAGTATCTTGCCAACTATAGGAAATACATAAAATAAATTATCTCTGGACTTTTGAAAATTTTCAAAATTTCAAAAGTTTCATTTTTAATATTAAAGTATATTAAAACATTATTTATATTATTTAATATAATGCTAAATATAAAGTATACATTTAGAACTGCATGTTGAAAAGATAACATTTAATCAGTTTTAAACAGTGGTAAGGATATCAGAATATTAGCAACCCAAAGAGCTGTCTCAGCAGACATGTCTCTGGTCATGTGATGAATTGTTCCCACAAACAAATGGACCATTCCATGTAAAATTTCCCTGGCTCCAGGAAACCAGTGAACCACATTTCCTTAAACCACTTGAGTTGAATGGTTGTATCACCCTGGGATTCCTCTTTCAATATTTACTCAATGACTATTGAATAGATTAATGTACTCAACACCACAAAAGTTCCTCTGGTAACAGGCTCACATTTTTTATTTTGGCAAAATATATGTAGCATAAGATTTACCATTTTAGCTATTTTAAATGCATGGTTCTGTAGCATTAACTTCATTCATAATACCATGCAAGTTGTCATTCTATTTTGTAGTGAATACTGGAATGTGATTCAAAAATTCTTTTTCAAAACCCCTTTATCTTAGAGGCTGACAACGGCCAGCAGGCACAGTGAAGATGCCCATGGAAGCAGTGCCCTGGGCTGGTCCTGGATTTTCTCAGCCAGTGCTTCTGTGCACTGTCACAGCTCCTCTCGAAGCTCAGCCGTGCATGAGCCTTCGACCAGCTCCTCGTACCCTCAGCTGGACTAGAGCTTGTCATTCAAGGGTGATGAACCACTGTCCTTCCCACATTCCTAACATTTTTTTTCTTTAGTATATTTGGAAATTATTTTCCTCACTCTTTTCCACTCCACTTTCCTGCCTTTCTTAATTGAAAATTTTTCTTGTTTTCTCTTGCCTTTAAATGTATGGGTGAAAAACTTAACCTATTGCTAATAGAGTCCTTCAGAATTTCTTACTGTGTGGCAACCTTCATAACTCAGTAGTTTATTTTCATGGCATCATTAGGTTAAAAGTTATAAATCAAGGCTAAAGAAATGGCTTAACAGTTATAGATGCTTCCAAAGCCTGCTGGCCCAGGCTCGACTCCCCAGAACCCATGGAAGACAAATGCACAAATTGGCACATGCCTGGTGTTTACTTGCAGCAGGAAGAGGCCCTGGTGTGCTCATACTTGGAAAATTTCTCTTGCTTTCTGTGTCTCTTAAATAAATAAAATATTTTTAAAGTTATAAATCATACTTGCATTTCATTAACACAGTATTTTCATCCTAACAGCTTGAATAGTATCTGAAAATATAATGCATTTGAATTAAAAGTAAAATTATTTTTATTTTACTCTTGGAAATTCAAATTACTTAGTACTAGGATGTGTACCTCTTTGAAACTACTCAGTCTTTATGCTGTGAGAGAAAGCATTGTTGTGCTTCTTCCGGTTTAGTTTTTTGTATCCAAAGAAATCAAGAACCCATCTTTACAAAGCTATGATGTCATTAACAGGAATATAACATGATTGGATTTTGAAGCTGCAAACTACCTTACCTCAGTAGTTTGTGTGGTGCATCACAGATGTTGTTTTTTTTTTTCCCTGTTTATTGAGAATACATTCTTCATTCCTTTGTGAGTTTATTTGGTACTATGGGAAAAACAGTGTGGGGAACTTTTGGCTTTATTCAGTTGTAGAATGTTTCTATCAAAATAAAATAATGTCAGATGATTGACGTGGAGGTAGACTTACTAAATGTGTGCCAGTCTTTTTTACTCTAAACCTCTCCATAGATGTAAAAGTGGAGCATTTCATTCTTGTATGAAATATCTTCATTTTGGGGCTCAGGAGATGACTCTGTTTTAAGGTGCTTGTTATCAAGACTGCCAGCAAGAGTTGAATATACAGAGTGGCACATGCATCTGTGTTCCCAAAACACCATGTCAAAGGGAGGCTGAACATGGAGAACCTGCAATCCCCTAGGCCAGCAGAGAAGTGCATCTGCAGAGACTAAGCAGCGATTCTGTCTCCAACAGAAGGTGAACCTAGAAGACAAAAACCCTGAGGATGTCCTCTGGCCTTCATACATGCTCTGAGGCATGCTCATCCATACACACACATATGTATACACACATACATACACAAACACATACATATGATTTTTTTAAAAATGCCTTTCTCTAAAGCATGTGCCCTAGGATTAAAGAAATAACTATTTCATATTCAGTGCCATGTATTGTTGTTGCTTATTAGTATTTCCTTTTTAGTATTTTATACTAAACTTTTCACTAAATAATGATTGTTTTTGACTTAGTTTTAGAACTTAGCTTAAAAATGTAATGATGAAATATTTCTGACATGTCAAAGAACATATGCTACCATCCAACCAACTAACTTAAACTCTTATAAAACTAACATTTTTTTAATTGAAGACTTTGTCATAGAACATTCCTGAATCAAGGCAAGAATCTTTCTATGTGTCATTTTCTGTCTGTTCAAAAGACAGGCTGGCTTTTACCACAGACTGTTACGTTTTTATTGTTTTGTCCTTGATTTATCTCCTTGTAACTCTTTGGACATTGTCCTTTTCCACCTGTTTCTTTCATGGTGGATTTTAGTGGCAAGGCTTGGGTACAAGAGACCTGATGAGAAGCTTCATAGATTGACCATGGAATTTTCTTATTTGAGCTTGATTTCTTACTTGATCTTGAGACTGATGAATGATGTTGGATTAAATATCTATAGACTCTGCTTGGGTATTAACAGATTAAAGATCTGTCTAGTTGGTTTATGGTGTGAAAACAAGCATGCATAGATGGGTGGCTTATAAACAAGAGAATTGATTGATCAAACTCTGGATGCTGAGCAGTCCCCAGCCGCTGATTCAGTGTTGGGTTAAAGCTTGCTTCCGTCTGTTCCATCTGGCCATTATTTTGTGGTTCTTATATGTCAGAAAGAGTAAAGGTGCGTTCTGTGTTCTAACTTTCAGAAGGGCACTAGTCATGCTTTTTCTATGTCTGGGCTTTTCTTGGATAAAGGAGGACACAGGCACTTCCAGTGTGCGCACCTTGTAAATGAGGGTTTCAGCATGTGAGTTAGGCAAGGTAGATAATATAGATTCCAAATGAATCAGTCTTACTGTTTGTAATTCAGCAGTTTTCAATAGAAAAAGTAATATATTACAAATAGAATGTTGGTGTTTCAGAATATATGCACAACAATTCTTCAAGTGCAAAAGCTGTTAAAAGTAAAACTAGAACCTTGTCATTTATTAGTGTTTTAAAATGGCATGTAGAAAAATTTGAAGCTTAGTGTTAGGGCTATAGGTCAGTCTATAAAAAGATTGCCAGGCAAGTATAAAGACCTGGTTCTGGACCCCTATCACCCACATAAATGACAGGAAGATGAGGAGGCCCACGTATGATCCAGCATGGGGTGAAGACAGTGAAGCCCAGGGCAAGCTGACAGGCTAGACTGGCCAAATGAATGAGTTCTGGGCTCAAGTGAGAAACCCTGGCCCACTTACGAAAGGAGAGAGTGATTTAGTGATTGAGGAAGACTCCTGAAGTCAACCTCTGACTACCACATGTGTGTGTGTGTGCATCATATGTGTACATGCAAAAAAATAAATTTTAAAACCAGGATATTTTATGATGTGAGGAATGTCCCTTTTAATATCTGACTTTACTTCCTTTATTAGGAAAGAAAAATTGAATACCCAACAGCATTTATTTACTGGTGCTTTTCTTCTTTTCTTTCAGATATTTTTGACCTGATCCAGTGTACCATCGTGTGACTCCTGGCTGGAAGTAAGGTCAGTGATGTGTTTATACTACATGAACATTGCAATGAAGAGATGGCTTTGTGGCTCTTTAGCCTTCCAGGTCAGGCTATTCTGGCAATGTGTGGTGAAAGGCTGGCATTCCATGTAAAGTTGGATATTTAATGACTTGGCACACCAACAAGCATGGTTCCCTCAGCAGGGTTCGTTTTCATAGTTAGTGTAGCTTCTTTGGATATTAAATGTTTTACTACCCTCTTCTTACTAGCAGAATTTTGATGAAATGAAAAGATATGATTCTAATTCATTAAGCAAATGATTTCTTTATAAAGCTGGTTAACCCTCTAAAGAAAGGCGTATTTTCTGAATTTACAGGAAGACACTTGGTCCACACTCTGGTCTCCATACACAATGCGTTTTCTGAAGAGACTGTAGCTGAAAGTGAATTACAAATTTTAATTACCTAGAAGACTGTTAAAATGTCACTTCTTTTGTCCTGTTTCCCATTAGTTGGCTTTTATAGGCGATTCAAAACCAGCTTAAATATGTTTGGCGTAATAACAGAGCCATAGAGGGTCTTCATATCAATAGGCCTGGGAACTCACTTAGCCTTCCATTTTCTTCACTAGAACATGAACTTGGATTTAAAAGTAAAATTAGCGACTGAGTCCTGAAAGCAATGAACATTTTAGTTGCTCATCAAAGAGCGTAATGCCAGGTGTTGCTCAACTTCTATAGGCTTTTCTTTAATGGTTAACATGAAGGAAAACATTTCCATTCATGCTTACACTAATGAGAATTTCCTTTTGAAAGTCCATAATTGACTATTCAAGCTGTAGTGTCTCACATTTAGCAGGCACACAACAAATATGTACTTTCAGGGCCACAATTCTGATCTCTCTCTCTCTCTCTCTCTCTCTCTCTCTCTCTCTCTCTCTCTCTCTCTCTCCCCCTCCCTCTCTCTCTCTCTCTCCCCCTCCCTCTCACAAAATGCTAATGTTTCTATTTTCAAGTAAAATTGTGCTTAATTAACATTTATTCTGTATGGAATTAAGGCCACAGATCATGTTGGATTTTATCATCCATTTATTGATAACTGGTCATTTAATAAAGAAAATGAGCAAAATGTTTACACTAAATTAAAGGCTATTTTACCTTTTAAAATTAATTAGAATAAATAGAAACATATTTTACTTTTTTATGTGTGTGCTACAGTGTGTGTGGGGGTCATATGCCATCTTACATACAGTCTAGCTTGTTCTAAGGCAAGGATGCTTGTGCTGCTTACCACTATGTACACCAGCACCAGATTGCCTGACACAGGCTTTGGTGTTCTGTCTCTTCCTTCTGTCTCACCATAGACACACTGGACATTCACACATGCTGCCACATACAGTGTAATATGGGTTTTGGGGGTCTGAACTCAGGTTGTCTGGCTTGCATTGGACACACTTTACCCATCGAGGCACCTCCACCATCCTTTAAGCTAATTTGTGAATGGAATCCTTATGTGTGATATAGTTTTGAACTGAATTCACTGGAAATACTTAGCCTATCTTGGCGTCCTCTCTTTAAAAAATTTACTCCTTTGTATATTCTATATAAATCTGAATACTTAAATAAATTATTTCTTTGAAGATCTTCTCAATTTTTCTATACTTTTTTTCCTGTTAGAATCCCATCCCATTCCACCTGCTGAAACATAAATGAGATTTTTGTGGAGTGCATCTATTTGAATCAGGCATAGATTCAATGCATGGGGTTTAGTTTGAAAGAAAGGTTAATCTTCATATTAATTAGGTATAAATCCTGACATTTTCTTTTTTAATCAGAAGTAAACTCTTCCCTTTATGATTTTGGTTGTGCTATTGGTATTATCCAAATAGCAGTTTGAAATTTCATCACATTCTTGGCCACTTTTCATAAAGAATAACAATAATAAAGAAATAATATTTTGTTAAATTAAAAACTAACAGTAGTGCAAAATACTTTGGCCTTAGTCTGGTTTCTCACCCATCTTTCCCATGAGAGTATCCTGGGAGAGATATGGACATCAATGTGTTTTGTGGAGGCGTAAAATGTCAGAATGATTCACACATTTCCAAATAAATATTACAGCCAAAATATATGAAGTCTACCAACAACTGGAGTCATTTTCCAGAGTCGATCTGCATTTTGATTTTATAATTATTAATCATGAAAATGTCACTTTACATGAACACCTAGTACAAAATGCCAGAATTTATGTGCCAGAAAATGTTTGCAACTCTCCTCTTGTCCCAAATGAAATTTAATTTATTTTTCCAATGAAGTTCAAGTCAAAAACTCAAACTGCATTTCTTTTTTACTTTTTATATTTTCATATATTTATTTATTGATTTTGTCTTGTTATTTTTCTTCCTCTACTATTTTTCTTCTTTCCCGTTAGTCTCCATATTAATGCCATGCTTGATTTCTTGCCTTTTATTTAAATTAGGGTTGCATTCATGATCACAGGTGGAAGGTCCTTTATTGTGGAATGGGCCATTTACTAGTGGTTATACCACTGATGAACCTCATTCCTCCTTTCTCAGCAACCATTAGCTGCCATTTGCTACTCTGGGACACATGAGGTCTCATGAACCCTCTCCCAGTTGATGTTGAAATACTGACAGAGTCAAATTCGTGCAAGAAACTAGAGCAGGTTTGAGTTTATGAGTGGAAAAGCTATGTAGGAGATAGTGTTTTTCATCTTCCTGCTCTTGTATTCTCCCTGCCTCATCTTCTGCAAGGTTCCCTGAGCCATGTAGGGGGTGGTTTAGATGTCCTGTTTGAAGCTGAGTATGCAATTGGCATATATTCATGACAGTTCTTGCCAGCTATGTATCTTTGCTGTACCCTTTGCACATTGTTGTAAGAAATGTCTGTGATCAAGGGTACTCACAGTAGTTTTTAACAGGAACAAATATAAATAGTTCAAAGGCAGTTTGACATGGTTTTATTGAACATAACAGCAGTAGGAAATGCCTCCCTAGTGCTTATCTCCCTATTTATAGACTCTTGCCCAGGTTTCCAACACCAGGCCTGAATTCCCTCCTGTGGAGCAGGCGTCAAAACCATTAAGAAAGCAGGTGGTTATTCCACTAACATTCATGCCACTATTGCCCCTGTGCCAGGTAGATCTTCCCTGGCAGGGCAGTTGTGGAGTACTCAGGGTCCACAGCTGGTAGAACTATCGAGGGCTTTCTCCTTCAGCATTTGCAATAGCACCTTCTGGTAACAAAGAAAGCTATTCTGCTGGGAAGAAGCTTCCTGTTTGGTCACAACTTAGTATCTCTGCACCCTGTAACTGAAATGTGTGCTTTCCTCAGCAGTAGGAACTTACCATCTGGTTTTGGTGGGCATACAGGAATCATAGCTATAGTCTATATTATTTTAGGTGCCTCAGTAGTCCCCCTAATCAACAACTCATGGGGAAGTATCTCATATCTGGTAATGGAATTTATGATTAATAACTTATGGCTTCTGGAAGCAGCTTTATCTACTCATTTAGGCGACCTTCATTCAAGCACTTTTGTTTTTAATTTACATTTAATTGGATTACCAAGGAATAAGTTTCCATGCGGCTTATTAATATATTCTCAGTTTTCGTTTATCTTCCTCTCCTGTTTCCTCTCACTACTAAACTCCTCTTCTTTCCTGCTTCACATGTTCTCTTATTCCCTCCCCCCACCTCCCCTCATAGACCTTTTATAGCTTCCTTACCTCTGTAGACACTTACTCTTACCTGTAGCCACCAACCCAGAAATTCAAAGCTAGGATCCCCATATGAGAGAGAACATATGGCATCAAGCAGAAATTTTTATACTCCAACATTCGAACACAATGCAATCCAAAGATATACTAGCTGATACATGTTGAGGAATATAGTCTGAAAATATTAGTCTTCTTTCCTATAATTGACCCAATATGTTTTTATAATAGCAGAGAAACATGTGGACAGAAAAACACTGCAATAACATTTTAAAAAGAGACTTAACTCTTGGTCGAGGTGTTTCAGGTAGCCTTTCTTAGCACTGTTTAGTATGAAGGCATGTGTTGAACAAGCTGTGCATCTTTCATGTTCAGAACCAAAACAGTAAGTGCTTCCAGAAATACCTTGGTTTCATTAAATATTTGATTATGAATTATTTCTTGATCAATATATATTCAGAAAACTGTTAGTGTTGCCAAGTTTTTTTTTATGATCCCACATTCAATTCTGTGACCATATTTGAAGTCCCGACTCACAATTTACAAAACTGTACTGAATAATATAACTGTTTGCTATGTTTAATCTTTATGTTGCACATGAACATATTCTTTTATCCTTCCTTTAGGACAATCAGGACATAGCACACATATGTATTATATTAAGATCCGTCCTCTACCTCTCCACCCCATCCCTGAAGAGGGACATTGTCTTTGAGATTGCTTCCTACTGATGAAACCATGTGTGATGATAAGAATTGTTGTCAACTTGACCTGTTAGTAATCTTGTGTGGGTCTCTGAGTTTGTTTACAGGAAGGCAGCCTTCTCAGTAGAGGGCAAGATCTACAGAGGCTCAGCAGAGCTAGAAACAAAGATCCCTTCCTGGGAGGGCAGTGTAGGAAGGAAAATTCCAGATTCAGGAAGTCAACAAGTCTGGGAAAGTGTTGCAAGACCAGCCTCTTTTGCCATTATGGAACTTCCCCTGGATCTGTGGCTTCAAAAAATCTTTTCCTGCCATAACTGTGCCTGGTATGAAAGTTCATCCCAGCAGCAGTGTGGCTGACTCCAACACCACGTATTGCTTGTCATGAGCTACTCAACATTGTCTGAATTCCCCTGCCTTTGTGTTGGTATTGCTAAATGAGACATGGAGGACAAAGGGTTAAGGGTGTTGGAAAACAAGGTTTGAAACCCCGGTAAATCTGGTAGGCATTTTGCCAGCTCCATCCTTAACCCTAACACTCCAGGCTCTCTAAGCAAGCCACAATGAATCCAGATTCTCACTCCCACTGTGCCTAAGACAATAGAGTCTAAGGTGACAGTTCCTTTGCCCCCAGCATCTGATAGGAGCCTAAGCTCACTTCCACATGCAAAGCAGGCATTCACAATTTGCTGGTCACTGCCAATCTCCTTTGCCCATTTCTTCCCCTCCCTCCTCCTTTTCCCCTATATAACCAATCGTGTTCCTGCAATAAAGGGGAGATTTTTCCACCTCAATTCCCCCAGGTAATTTCCCGTTACTCTCTCCGAAGAGATGAGCTGAACACTGAATCACCGGGAGTCCTCAAGGGAACCGTGTTCCCAGGGCTGTAATACAGAGGTTCACCTGTCCGGGGCCGGTCCGCAAAGGAGCCTTTCTCCTAGAGCTGTAACACTCCTGGGGCCAGCAGAACCCGGCCAGGGACAAATGAGTGGCGGGGCAAACCTCACCCCCCCCCCCAGCCACTCCAGTCCCACAGTGGGACTAAACGCTGCATTTCACAGCCAGCCAGCCAGAGACCAGAAGAAACAGCCCCGGGCAAACGGGGCCAAGAGCCGAACTGCTATGTGATCGGCTTGGCCTGGCCCAGCCTTGTCTCCCTGGCCATGCCAACAGCAGAACCATTCTAGAAACAACTTTGTAGGTGTTTCTGGCTACATGGAAACATCCTGGTACTATTGGTTGAAGCATGTTTATTCATATTTAGATGAATTTATGGGTTCTTGGTGCTTTGGTCCTTAATGAGATGTTTTCATATGAGTGAATCAATAATTATCTAGAATCACTTACAAAAACCTTGATTTTGATCTCGCGCCACAGAGCTAGATACTGTTTCTTTTCATCCTGTTTCAGGTCACCTTGAATACACCACTGACTTGACCTTGAATAACTTCTGTGCTTTCAGCCAGCTGGGCTGCTGACAATGTGCTCTGATTTTATTTTCTGTAAAATGGGAACAGGATCAGCTTATATCTCCATTGCAGATAAAATGAAATAACATGTTACTGTGGATCTTAAAGATATAGGAGTTTAATCACCTCTATGAAAAACATATTCTTATTCTAGATTTTTCATAATTAATAAATTCTTGTGTTCCTTTTAAGGCAAGAGGAAACATTAATAAGGATCCTAAAATTATTGTAAAAAAGTTTTCAGATAAAATTATACTCTTTTAAGTTGACTGTTTTTAAGTGATATAACATCACTATATTATATCTTTTAATTAAATTGCCATTAATAAGTAGCTGTTTCTCAAGTAGTCATATTGTTTATTTAAAAATGTAGAAATCCTCTAATGAAATTAAGAATGGGGTGAAGAGGTGCTCATATCTTACCAGTAAAAGCTCTGTTGCTTTGAGTCCTCTAGAATCAGGACAAAATATCCAACCTTCCACACTGCCTCAGGGAGAATTTCCACTTCTGCCACTTGAAATTTGTATTGCTCCTCCCTCAGTTTCCCAAGTGCTGGGATTGCAGACATGTACCACCAAGCCCATTTTATTTTTTTTGTAATTTTTATATAAAGCAATTCTTTTCTGTTAACAGAATCACAGCTGAGAAATGCTCATGACCTAACCTGAACTGGAGGAGGTGGAGAGGGATCAAGGTGGGTAGGCAGGCAGGTCTCATTCCCTTATACAACTTAATGAAGAACCTCAGGAACATATGACCCTAGAGTTAGCTGTTCCTTTATTTTTACAGCCTTGTCATAAGAGGAAGGAACTGTTGATACCACAGAAAACATGAAAACACTACTTGCAGAAAATATTTTAAAGAACTGTGCTGAGAAAGTAATATCCTAGATGATTTCATTTTATTTCATAAATGTCATATCAAATGGTTACAAAAGGCATCCCCTTCAGCATGTTTCTGTACGTGACTCCCTGCTTATGAACTTACTACTGCAGGTTTAATTCATTGGCCAGCTAATCTTTATCCTTATCATGAATTTATCGAAGAAAAAAGTAGGATCCGAAGGAATAGCATAGATGAGCATTTTGCAGACTGTTGGTATCATTAAACATCCTATGACTTAAATTTGAGCCTTGTATTGTATTAGGGGAATTTGGGTGAAGAACAAAGCAAGTATATTTCCCTCTTACATAAGAAGCCCATTCAATAAATATGTTCCATTTGCTGCAAAGTCAGAACTTTGTATTAAATGGATAATTTTATTCTTGTTACTTTGCTTCAATAAATCAATATAAGGCTAGTTAAACTTGTATTATTCACCTGAGTATAGAGAGTAAGGAATGCTTATCAGAAAAACATAACAAAAATACAATACATATACATTATATATAGGTAGGCAAGTAGACAGATAATAGAGCTAAATAGATGATAGATATACAGAGATGATGTGACTGATAGAAAGATTTGTGATAAAAATATAGCAAGAGATAGATGATATTTAGATACATATGTTGGTTTAGGGTAATTTTGACAGTGAAAAATGCAAGGGATTTGATTTAAAACAAATATCCTACATTTGGGGTCTTTTCTGAACATGAAATTATCTTTATTTTCTGAGCAATCCTCCTCTAGTTGTTAATGATGTAAAAATGCTAGTTGAATAATTATGTCATAACAAAGCAATGAAGACTAGGTTTCATCCTGCACTCCCCATGATTGGCACCTTGACCTTGTCTGTTTTTCTCCCCACTATTTCAACTCTACTTAGTGAAGTGTTGCTCTAAGAAAGCTCTGAGTGATCTGTCCATGGCTGTCGATGTTGCGTCTCTTCTAGTAAAGTTGTGTACATGCCAATTGAGGTTTATTGGGTAAAGACAGACCAAATGACCCTTAGTGCATGAATTTTAATTTTAATAGAGATAGGGGGCTGGAGAGATGGTTCTGTGTTTAAAGCACTTGCCTGCCAAGCCTAATGACCTGAGTTTGATTCCCTAGTACCCACACAAAGCCAGATGCACAAAGTGCAGCTGGAGGCCCTAGCACACCCATTCTCTGTCTCTCTAACTCTCTGTGCTTGCAAATAAATAAAATATTAAAAAAAATAAAATAGAGGTAGGTATGTGGAACTTTAGGTATGACTGTCTTCATTTTATGAATAGAGAGAGCAACTTAGTCACAAAACCAAATACCCTTTGTATAGCAATTTTATAGCATTATTCTGTGAAGTGAAACAGCACATAAAAATTTAGAAAAGACTTTTATGGAATAAAAATAAATAGAAAAAACTTGTTTACCTAACTATATTTACTTGCTTGTAATCCATATGCATGACTTTTTTTCTGGGATGGCTTCAACTAGAACTCATTATCTTGAGAATTGTAACTCCAATGGTGCTCTTCATGGTTCTGCTTGAAGGTTGTTTTACAGAATGGAAATCCTTTTCCTTTTTCTTTTCAGACCTAGCGTCGGATACTAGTTTTTGCCATAAGTAGCTCTCTGGTAGAGGACTGAACTATGGTATGAGCTAGTTCACACTTCAACAGCATCTACAGACTCCTTTAAGGAATCTTAAGCCAGCCATTATGAATGCTGGCCCCTAAGAGGAGAGTAAACTGAACAACAGAAATTAAAAGAAAAAAAAAGTGTATTCATGTAGGAACCAAAGGTCTCACTTTTGAGACATTTAGTAAAAATAAAATTACAAGAATTCCCCTTCATTGTGAATATTTTATTTGTTTTATTTTTCCATTCTTTAGACATTATAGATAAGACAGACAATATGTGAAATGAGTCCATGAGCAGGATGTTTAATTTGATAGGCAGCTTTATAGGAAAAAAAAAAAAAAAAAAAAAAACCTTCCCCACTTTAACTTTCCATGATTTCTTAGGGACTCAGGCCTGTTTTACACCATCTGGCTCTAACATTATGGTGGGAGGACCCTGGCACTGAGCATGCCCCTGGGGATTTTCTGCCTGTTTAGTCTATTTAGAATTGAAGGTGTAAATCTTTTGCTGTTAGTATATGCCTGAGACAAGTACAAACAGCCAGGTGGGTTAAGTAATGTTAATGACAAGAGATTGTACTTATATATTCAGGCTTGGCTATGGTACAAACACTCAATGGAGTGAAATCATTCTTCCATTTTTCACAAGTGTTGTACAGCATAAAAAATTCATACTGTTCTGTGTTAATAATTATTTACCTTATGACAATTTATGGTAATTAACTGATCATACATCAACTAGAATTGTTGGTCCCCACAGGAGTTAAAGTTTTTATTGCCCTCTATAAAATCTCTTCCTCCAGACCTTAAACTGTTTTTGTGTTACTTTTACTTTGTTGGGGTTGAGTAAATATTTGTTAATTTTCTAATTTTTCTCATATCTGGGCAGTTTTTATAAATGTTCTGTTGTCATTGAGACTTGGTTGCCCCCCCCCAAAAAAAAAAAAGCTTTTTTAGTGTTATGTTTACAAAATAAGAAATATTTTCACTTTTATATAAAGGAGATACAAATATCAATTATATCATTTAGCAACAAAATCAGAAAGCTTTTATAACTGTGATGTGATTTGTAATCACAGTATATGAGAAAACAAAAAAAATTATTTGAAATAAAATTTAGTTTATTTAGTTAGTTTAGTTTTGGGATCTTATTATAGTTGCCTTTCCATTTATATGTCATAGTTTGCACAGAGATATTTTTATATGCTCCCTGTTGAGCTCACCAAGCCCACATATTTTTATTTTTGACATATCTTTGTTTTATCATAACCATAAAAGGTATTTCCCTCAATCAAACAATGTCCTACTTAATTGAATGCAGAAGTCACTAGCTAACATGACTCCACCTAGAAATACGACACAATAAGGAAGGGCGACAGCAAGAAGGAAGAATTGTTCGATGTTTTAAGCTAATTTTTGTAATTAATAACATGGAAAAATATGAATTCTTTATGTTGTACAGCACTATATAAAATAGAAGGGTAACTGTGTTCCATTGAATGAACTTCTTTGCATGAAGAAATTCTAGCCACAAGGCCAATGCCTGATAGTTAAACAGAAAGCATTTAGATGAAACACAAGTAGCCCATGTGTGAACACAGTTTTCCTGGTCCAACCTTTGGGAGAAAAAATTGTGCTCATAATATTCACAGTTTCATGAGTTTGTTTTTTTTTTTCTGTGCAAAGAGATTGTATAGGTTGTAGTATTTCTAAATCATGGTTTTCCCTTTTTACTCTCTTGGCATACAGGAAGTAACCCAATGGAGAAGTCATAGTTAAAAAGGCATTTACCCTTGCAATGGAAAACGAATAAAATAACTGTTTCTTAATAAAACTGAGGCTATCAATAAATCATTTTCTGATGGTACACCTTTACTCATTTGAGGACCACATTCTGCAGATGCATTAGAAATACTACAAATTGTTTCCCCTTTCTCTCCAGCTTTAGGAGACTTAAGGAAGAAAACAAAGGCATATAAATAGCAACTAATGAATGGTGATCCACCAAACACCAAGCACACATCTAAAGTTGTGGACAATCCAGAGAAGACACAATTCACTGTCACTTAGAAGGGAATTTCAAGAGGGAATTTCAACTGTATCTAACGACAAAGAATTTAAATTGGCACAGCAGAGAGGAAGTGATTGAGGCAGAAGGACTCCTGAAAAGGGGGTCTCTTGGAAACCAGGCACAAAGGAGAAACTGAAGCATGGAATGCTGGGACACCTGAGAGTCAGATAAGTGTCCCTTGGAACTGGCTTTTGCCTGTGCTCTCTCCTTTTGTCTCAATCCTCTTCGTTTTGTTTCCATATATATCTTTTATTATTAAATTATTTACTTATTTGCAAGGAGAGAGAGAGAGAGAGAGAGAGAGAGAGAGAGAGAGAGAATGAAAAAGGTGTGCCAGGGCCTCTAGCTACTGCAAATGAGCTCCTGATACATGTGCCACTTTGTGTATCTGGCTTTATGTGGGTACTGGGAAATAGAACCTGGGCCATTAGGCATTGCAGGCAAGTGCCTTTACTGCTGAGCCATCTCTCCAGGTTCAGCTAACATTCTTGATATCTGTTTTTTTTTTTTTTCACATTAGTAGTACCAAGTTTGTTTCTAATTAAAGTAAAATGTAATAATACAGTATCTACTTAAATTTTACATGGAAAAATTAGAATTTACAGTCTTTAAAAAAATATCTAAGTGGGTCCCTCTCCAGGAATTAATTGGAATGTAAATCTGGGGAAATATAATATAATTAAAAATGAAAGCTTATCTGGACCCAGAGGACCTCTTTACAAAGGCAATAGAGATTGAAAACACGTTTTTTGAATACTTCCCAAACCTGGATGTTATACACTTTCTATGCAGTCTACTTAGAGGCTGTGAATACTGAAATCTAACCCTTTATTCATTCAAGCAAATGCAACCGATTGCATGCATATGTTAAAGAGAAATTAGCATTGATCCACAGCAATAGAACTTGCAGCCCCATGCTAAGCTCATCTAGTAACTGGGGTGACCATCTATTAGCATTTGGCTTTATTTACCAAGGGAGAGGCATCATGTGCTTTCATGATAGGAAACACTCCTGCTATTTGGAGCAAGGAGCCCACTGCTGGTAAGCTGCTACTCTCCCAAGGGTGCTGGGAGAGAGAGGGGGACCTCCTTCAGGTAACCCAAAAGGGTGGTTTCACATCTTTATGGAAAAGCTCCTGAGTGATAAGAATGACCAGGTGCTTATTCAGCCATCATTTGAAAAGGGCACAGGAAGAAATTCTCAAAGAAAGGGTCAGTGAACAGAGGCCCCTGTCTTTATTTTCAACATGTGAACTAAACCTCTGTTCCTTAACTGGCATTTACCCTTACAATGGAAAATGAATAAAATAACTGTTTCTTAATAAAAACAGTCAGTGGGGTTTTTTTTTTGTTTCTTTCTTTCTTTTAATGCTTTAGTATTCTAAAGCAAAGAAAAATTTGCCTTTACTAGAAAGATAGGAGTAACACCACCACTGCTCCACGATCAACTGAATGCTACACAAATTACCGGAATGGGCCTGCTCATGCTGGGCTTTGAGAGGCAGGAGACCCTCTCCTGCAGAGCAGACTGGACAGCAGAAAAGAACTTCAATTACTCTTGGAAATCTGTCTGAGAAGCTCTAGTCACAGCTTTCTGCTCTGCTCAACTACTAGATCTGAAGTGCTCATTCAAATGCTAATACTTGGCCATCTGTCCTTATTAACACACACACACACACACACACACACACACACACACACACACACACACACACACACACAACCTCAGGAACATGCTGAAAGTCACATGACTCTAATTACTGCAATTATGAGCTTTCTGGGAGTAATGGCTCAGGCTGCACCCAGGGTGCACAGCTGCTGCTGATGCATAGAGGAGATAATAGCTAAAGACAGGCTTCCCTATAGACCCCAGTGAATCACTCCACGTATCTATGCACAAATCCACAGGCTCTCATCATCGCATCCTTTTGCCATACTTTTTTCTTAAATTTAAATTTCCTTAAAATGGAGTTGAGATTATTTAAAGTACTTATTAGTGTGTGAGTTTACAATTCGAATTCTAAAGAGGGACACAGAGAAAACTTCCTAATAATGGCAAACAGGGAAGCCTTCTTAGCCCATGCAAATCAATGTCACAAGGACTCAGTGTTTTTTTACTTAACAGGAAACATCAGAGCGCTTTTGGAGACGGTTCTATGTAATGTGGCAGGAGAGTAGGGCCTGAAGAGAGAAACACCAAGTTAAACACATGAAAGAAGCCAGTTGGCAAAGGACTGGAAACTCTTCATTACCTGGCTCCATGGAAAAACCAGGCATGCTGGAAACAACCAGCAACTTTGGCCTATAAAGAGTCAGGGGCTGGAGAGATCACTTAGCAGTTAAGGTGATTGTGTGCAAAGCCTGATGACCTGGCCTCAATTCCCCAATGCTTAAGTCAGATGCAAAAAGTGCCACATGCATCTGGAATTTGTTTGCAGTGGCTGGAGGTCCTGGCCTGCCCATTCTCTCTCTCTCTCTCTCTCTCTCTTTCTCTCTCTCTCTCTCTCTCTCTCTCTCTCTCTCTCTCCTTGCAAATGAATGTTTTTAAAAAAGAGATTGGCTTTCAGATCTAATTGGAAAATTGTAAATAAATATAATTAAAAAAATGAGTCAGGCCTCTAAATGCATATGGCTTTTGAATCTAAAGCCTGTCCCAGCTCTCTGGTATGCGAGAGTGCCTTTTTTTTTTTTTTTTTTTGGTTTTTCAAGGTAGGTCCCACTCTAGTCCAGGCTGACCTGGAATTCACTATGTAGTCTCAGGGTGACCTCGAACTGGGATTAAAGTTGTCCACCACCACGCCCAGCTTCCATTACTTAATAATCTGTCTTACTCTGGTGCCTGGGACACAAGAACTTGAGTGTTTCAGTGCTTGTGCTCTGGGCTCAGATCTGAACCTATAACAAAAAAAAAAGTAAATTATTATTTTCCTTTCTATTTCTTTTTTCCTTTATTATACATAATTAGATACATTGAATGAGCAAATAATGTGTTGGTGTCCCCAATTCCCCAGTTTCCCTCCTCTCTGTCCCAATCAGCTGGGTCTCCTCCACGGGCAGTCTGGATTAGCCCATGAGGTAGGGGGTTGTGGATATCCTAGGAGTCAACCTGGTTCCACCCCCCTTTGTACGGTGTTACTGAGGGGATCAATGTCTCTGGATGTTCTCCTCCACCATGTCTCTTACAATCTTTCCGCCCCTTCTTCCACTCAATTCCCTGAGTCATGGTGGATGAGTATTAAGGCTGCTTTATTGTTGAGGTCTTACGGGGTCTCTGTACTTCTGCTTTAGGTTGTGTTGAAAATCGTTGGTGTCTGTCTGTCTGGCTCATCCTGGGTTGACTGTTTGGCTGTGGTTATAGGACTCTTGCTTATCTCACCACTCTCTGCAGGGTTTCATGTGGATCCTCCATGATAGGTCTGGGGTGGCTCATCTCTAGCCAGGATGTCAGCTATAGGCCTGCGGCTTGTTGGTAGGGTTGGAAAGACTACAGCTCTCTCACTGCCTTCTGAAAAATACAAACAGAATCTCCATCTGAGAGTGAGATCAGTGTGGGTTAACTGAGATACACCTTTCTGAATTGGCTAGATTCTATTGTGAGTAGCCTCTTTGTAAATCACTTGTAAAGTGAATTTCTCTTTGGGGGTCCCAAGATTTTGGTTCCCAGTGCATTTTGCCCTGAGTCCCCAGTTCCAGCTAAGGGCTCCCCGTCACTGAGTGGATTACTTGGCCGAATTAAAAGCTGTTGATTACCTCCCCCAGGCTTCGGTGACTCCATTACACAAGTGTTCGTTTCTTCGTTTGCTGTTCTCTCCCATCAGGAAGTGTGTTCAGCCTACTCAAGGCGACAGACTGCATTTAATATTAGTGGTCTCTGTTTACTCCAGCTGTCATTGACCAGTTTCCCCTGGTAGCTTATGCAGTGCCTTCCAGCTCTTCACTAACTACCATCTGGGGGCAGGCTACCATTCTGGACCTCGCTGGGTCTCTCGATGCTGATAGATGGCTGTCTGTGGTTTCTTCAGCAACAGGATCCTACCTCAGGCCTGGGGAGGGTATTCAAGAGCCTTGACAGAATTCTGTTTTGTTTGGAGGATTTCATGGGTCACTTTGGTCAACAGTTTAGTGAGGAATGGCTGTTTATACGGCTGTTTGCTCATCAACATGCTGTTGGTTCTCAGGAGATTTTTTTTTAACACTATTATTTACCTCACCTAGTACATAGGACATTGTACATTATTTGACTTATTTTAACTTTTCTCATATAATAACTTTGAGCAAAATTCTGTCTGTGCTAAGTTTTATGTAGGGACGTGTGGCAATAACTTTCCGTTGTTGGTGATGGTTAGTGTCAGCAACATTAAAAGAGAGAGTCTGTATATTAGTTACCTTCTCATTACTGGGACAGAAATTAGAAATCAGTTTAAGGTAGCATGAGTTAATTCCATTTTAAAGCTCTAGGTTACAGTCCAACTTAGTAGGGAAGACAAGCAACCGGTCCACAGGGAGGAAGCAAGGGGCCAGAGTCATGAATATTGAATGCTTAGCTAGCTTTCACTCAGACCACAGGAGGGTGCTGTCCATAGTGAGGTAGGTCCTCCTACCTCAACTAAACTAACCTAGAAAGAGTTGTTTCCATAGTGATTCTAAATCCTGTCAAATTGACAACCAGAGGTTAACTGCCACACATGATTTCTCATTTATTTTGAAAAATTCATCATTATACTAACTTGCATCCAAAGGAAGCTTTAGAGCTTCCATTTTAGGATTGAGACAGGCTAAATTTATTTCCAGTCTGTATAAAATGACTGAGTATATTATTTATGTATTAAACAAATACCACTTGAGCACCACTTTGTGCCAGAAGTGTGGTGAAGGAATAAGATAGGAGTGGTCACGGTCCACTTACCCAGAGTGTAACAGCCATCCAACTGTAAAGACGTACTTACTTTACCTTAATGAGATGCTCCAGGTTGTAGAATATCATTTGCTAAATGAGAAACTCATCCATTGAGATTTTTAAAGGCTCCCTATGGCAGCACTGCCCTCCTCCCCTACATTCTCTTTCATTACTTGGATACTACATGATTCATGACTCAGGAGTGAACCACGTTGGGTTTGAGTGTAACTTTTTCTGCTCCTTTTGTCTGTCTGTCATTTACTTTCTCCTTCTTGTACACTCTTTATTCTTTCAAAAACTTCTCTGAAGCTGTGAGGACTGGTCGCTCTCTCTCCTCTCTCTCTACCTTTCTCTCTACCCCCCTCTCTCTTACACACACACAGAGGTAGAGAGAGAGAATGGAGGGAAAGAGAGACACTAGTGAAAAACATTAGACATATGTCAAGACAGGACCCTGAGCCCTTCAAAGATAACACACACACACACACACAAAAAAAAAATTCATGATCCACCAAAACAGAATGTCTAGAAAAGGAGGGTTGAGAGATTTTTCATCACTTTATACTTTATAGTTCATTCAAGAATATCTGCATGTCATATTCAATCATTTGAAACCTGTCATGGCCTACAGGCTGATACCTATCATGAATTAGTCCTTCTATCTCACCACCTGCATCTCCCTGTGAAATGAGTCCATCTATGTCAAAATTCTAACCCAATCCATCAGAAAGGGTTGGCCAGGCAAGGCAGAGCACTGTAAACGTGACCAGAACAGAAGCCATGGAAGTTGACACAAAACAGCATTTAGACTCTGAAACTTAGAGTACCAGAGAAGCAGAGGAAAATGGGGTGCTCAAGAAAGAATCCCTGAAGATTGGAATAAGTGAACCCTAAATCATGCTGACCTGGAATGACAAATCATAAACTTCTTTATGAGGACAATAATGTTCCAAGAAACGTTTGTGACAAATAACTTCAAAATGTTCAAAAGTACTGTCCATGTTATCATTTCTATATGATTTGAGGCCACTGATTAAGAATTCAAATCAAATAACATGTATGTTTAAGAGGCTCTTATTTATTGGTTTCAGCGGTTGTGGAGGTCACAGCCTAGAACTTAAGCCAGGAAATTATGATTAGAAAAGTCATTAATTAGATTTTTTTTCTTAAGACAAAATTTCCTGTAGCCCAGGATATCCTTGAACTTAAAACTCTCCTCAGCCTCCCAAATGCTGGGACTATATATAGCTTCTGGGACTCGCTCTATGTGGAAGTTATTCTGGTTCTTTATCTTTGATAAAATCTTAAATATCCCTTCTTCAGGGAAAATATCAGTCAAGGCTAATAAAGGTGTAGCATTCAAACGCATTACTAATTATAGACAGGAAACCCAACCCAATAAATCAGTGACTTCAACTCACAGCAGCCCGCAATTACTAGTGATGAAATAAATGAGGCCCTGATGCTAAGGACTTCACAGTTGCCTCTCTTGTTTATGGTTGCCTCAATCTTTGTCTTCCCATGTGACATACTGCATACCTAAAAGCCTAGTAAGGCACAAGCTAAACTCTGATGTTTGTAATCTGAAATTAGTCAATACCAGTAAACAGCTCTTCAGCCTCTTGCTACCACTTCTCCCTGAATGTCACTTTTAAAAAATATTTTTTCCTTTGGTTTTGTATTGTTTCTGAATCTTAAGGCATCAGTTATTCAAGGGACCTTTTCCTATACCAGATAAGATGTCCTTGCTGTGAATTCCTATTTACAAAATCATTATTGATTAAATCCTAACTTTGTTGATTTCATGTTTGAGAAGGGTTACCATGAAACCTGCAAACTTGGTATTCTTTATTCCCATCTTCCTGGATCCTAGCACTTTCCCCAGGGTAAGTTTGGTGTTCATTATTGTTGGGTTGCTGTTGTCTCTCCAGGTCTTTCTGAGATTCTGTGTTCCTCTCTTAGGATTCTCTTTCTAACCCCCTCTGAGCAGCTTTGCCTGGACCTTCTGTTTACTCAAGTCTGTTTTCCAGGCCCCCTTTCCTGCTCCTCTGACTGGTGGAAGTTCCTTCTCGCTCATTCCTTGCTCCTGTCACATTTGGTAGTCAGCCTGCAGTAAGTCCCTTTAAGCTGCCTGTTCAATGGGAAGAAATGTCTCCCTACTGCATGTGAGGAGCCAGCAGATCCACTCCTCTCCTGGCTTCATATGCATTTATTGTTCTTTGGAATGCTCTGAATGAAAAATTGAAGTTCCCAAGGTTTCCAGATTCATCTTCCGCAGGTTAAGGGTTAACTGATTCGTGTCAAGTTTCTTGTAAACGCTGTTTGGTAAAGCAGTGATCAACTGTGGCCGTCCATGAAAAGGATGCTAATAGAAACGAAACGTCTCCCCAAGGCACAGCATTAAATAGCCCCTCACTGACAAAGACGAACTTTATCCTGCTGGTCTCCATGAGCACTGGTGCTGGCTTGACTTGGCCCCTTCCCTAGGGATTCAAGATTTATTTAGATTAATTTTTAACAAATAAGGAAGCAGTTAATGAAACAAAATAATGTTATGACTGTAAATGTTTCACGGCTAGTTTTTATGTTCTAGAAGGGTTGCCATGGAAACCAGCAGACGGCATTTTAGATTCCCATGATCCATAAAGGCTTTCTTTTCAGTCTCAGTTATTTATATCTATTTTGAGCTCATTTTAATATTATTTCTATAAATTTCAGAATTATGGATTTTTACATAGGACATATTTTATCTCTTTTTTAAAAATAAGATTCATCTTTTATAAAAGAATGATATGGAAAGAGTAAGGATTATGGGGAGAGCTTTCAAGAATTAAGTCATATAATTAACTGGAATCATTATAAACCTAAGTTTAAATTGTGTTTCTTAGTTTTATGATAATGGACATATTAATGCTTCAAAAGTTGATAACATACTAATCAAAACAAATAAATGAGGTAATGCAATGTGTTATATGATATACAGAGCATATTATATATATTATATTAGCAGATAATGCATGTAATGTGGGGAAATGTCTCAGTTAGTAAAATGTTTGCCTCCTAAGCATGTAGACCTGAGTCTGATTCCCAGTGCTCACATAAATTCCCAGATGGTTTGATGCATCTATAATCACACTGCTGAAGAGACAGACACCAGGCAGATCCCTGGAGCTTGCTGACAACATTGTATAGCCTAATCTGTGAGATTCTGGCCAAGGACAGTCTCCCTCTGTTAAAAAACAAAACAAACAAACACAAACATAAAAAACAAAGAAATACCTTGTATCAATTTTCACCATTCAAATTTTGAAATTTTGAAGGGAAGTAATAGGAAATTTTTTCTTGCTATTTATGTATGCTTATGTTAATTTTAACTTTTTAAAACTTTTTTGACAACCTCCATACATATTGATAGCATATGATTATAATCCCCTCCCACCACACTCCTTTTCCCCTTCACTAAATTCCTTATTTTTCCAACTTTCCAATACAGGTTATACTCTTTTATCCCCTTGCCTGACTCCCGTTACCCTGTAGGCCCTGCTTAGTGTCCTCAGTGGGGTTCAGTCTTCACTGTGAAGGCCTCAATCAATCTCTATGAGGTAGAAGTGGGACCGTGCCTCAGAGTATTCCTCCCCATTCTATGACTCTTAAAATATTTCTGTCCCCTCCTTTTTAATGTAAAGGCCTGCTGGCAATCTGAATTGCTGTTGAATAGCCTCTAGATTTCTGCTTTAATAGGTTTTGATTAATCATTGTGTCTTTCACCATCACCCTGGGGCTGGTTGTCAGGCTAGCAGTAAGAGCAGTATTCATGAGGTCACTCCCTCTGCAATTTCTCCTGGCCCTTGGCCAATGTGGTACAAGTGGAAAATCTCACGGTGGGCAGTCAGCTGGCTATCTTATTGTCTTATGGATGGAACTAAGCTCTCTTCTGTTTGTTTTCTCTGCCATCTGCAAAGTAAAACAGATTCTTCAACCTGGCACAATAGCAGCTTGGGTTAAAGTGTGTATGCAAAGTTGTTGAAGAGATTTTTGGTGTGCAAGCCCACTCTTCTTCAGAGAGCAGTGTGGGCTTCTCTCTGAAGTCTGGATTTCCTGACCATGGGAATCTGACTTGGTTTCCAAAACTAGATAGGAGTTCTCTCCCACTCAGTGGGCCTTGTGTCCAATCAGAGAACAGTTGATTGCCTGTAGAGGCTGCACACCACTATTGCACAAGCGTGTACTTCGTGTCCAGCTGATTGATTTCTTAGGCTGCAGGTCTTTTGGTTATTCATGCTGTTGGTGACCGTTGTCCTCCAGCAGCTCCAATAGAGCTCTCCAGCACTATGAGAATTAGCCAGGAGGAATGTAGTTTCCTTTGGGTTCCAGTCTACAGATTGTGACTGTAGCCTGTGCGCATCTTCAGCAATAGGGTCTTACTTTTCAGCTCTGGCAGGTAAGAAATTTGAAAGAGAATTCTCAAAGGAAGAAACACAAATGACCATTACCCACTTAAATAGATGTTCAACATTTTTAGTCATCAGAGAAATGTAAATAAAAACAACTCTGAGATTTCATTTCACACCAGTCAGGATTGCACACATCAAAAAAGTCAAATGACAACAAATGCTGGCAAGGCTGTGGGGAAAGAGGAACCCTGGTGGTAGTGCTAAGTTGTATAACCACTATGGACATCAGTATGGAGACAACTGAAAAGGATGAAAATGTATCTACCAATTGATCCAGCTATACCACTTCTGGGCATATACCTTAAAGATTTCACTCTTTACTCAGAGATCATCACAGAAGCCCACCAATTGATGAATGGGTAATGAGTATGTGGTACATATACACAATTGAATTCCACTCAGCAGTAAGAAAAAAAAGGAAAAAATGAAATTTAAAGGTAACTGGATGGAGTTGAAAAAAAAATCATTAAAGTCTGTGCCATGCAGGCACAGAAAGACAAAGGCTGCCTGTGCTCTCTCATATGAGGTTCCTGGAAATAAGTGCAAATGACAGGTAGCACCAGAAATATGGGTGTAACACTAGTGTCAGACCAGGAGAGAGAAGAAATTGGGTGGGAAGAGAGTAAGGGGTACATGATGGGTTAGGGGAGAGAGGGAATGTTTGGGATGGGAGAGGCTTGGAGGGGTAGAGAGTGGGGAGAATAGGGAGAGAATTATACAAAATTTAAGACATTGCTAGAAATTAGTTCCATGGAAACCATCACTCCAACTATTATTCTACAAGATAAAACCAGCAATAAAGTGGGAGGGGTGACAGTCTAGACAGAAGGTGGTGAAAGCTTACCCTTAAAACCATGGTGGCTGGGGATAAATCCAAGACCCACAATTGGATTGCCCCCACAACCAGGAGGTCCCCAAAGCAATGTAGTGCAAATTTTTAAATAAACTACTCTGATTCAGAAGTACTTAATCAGCCATCCTTTTTAAGTTCTTCTCCTTGTCTTTTGCTGGAACATAAAATATCTCAAGACCTTTACCACTTGGCAATGTCTGTAGGTTAAGACAAGGGTGTCAAGAGTTTTACATCAATATTTTTCAGTTCATCACTATTATGTATATTTATTATTGACTAATGCTCATTCCAGAATAATTAGTGGTCATCACTGGCCCTTGCATCTGGAGATCTTTTCAGCTTTATACTGTTACACAGCCATGTCATCATGAGTGAGGAAGCTCCAATCCTCAGTCCTAGATGTTCTTTGTACATTGAGATGAGACGCAGTGCTCCGAGTGCATCTTTTGACTCTTTAAGATATTGGAACTTAAATAAGTAAACTATAACATTGAGGCTGTGGAGAGTGTTCAATGGGTAAATCTCAAGCTTGAGGACCTGATTTTAGATCCCCAGCACCCAGGAATGGGGAGGTTGAGACAGGCAGGCAGATTCCAAACACTCACCAGGCAGGTCATCGAGCCAAACTGGTGATCTCCTGGTGCAGTGAGAGACCCTGTCTCAAAAGGTAAGGTGAAGAGTGAATAAGGAAGACACCCAATGTTGACCTCTGGTCTCCACACACATGCACACCTTTACCCATGACATATGAACACACATACATAAATATACCCTGTACCACTATTCTTCAAATTACAGGCCAATTTGGGCTGGGGAGATTGTTCAGTGGTTAAAGGCTTTTGCTTGTATAGCCTGACAGCCTGGGTTTGATTTCCCAGTTCCCCAATAAAGCCAGATGCACAAAATGGCAAGTGTGTGTAGAGTTTGTTTGCGGTGGCAGGACCCCTGTGGTGCCCATATTCCATACTCTCCCCTCTCACATACACACTCTCTCTCTCAAATAAAGAAATACAGACATTAATTTTCTGTATTCATTTTTAAATGATGCCTTTAAATGAGGCACGAAGTAGTAGAAAACTGATAGGATTTACACCAAAATAACCAGTGGTATGAGTAAGCCATGACAAGAGAATAACCCAAAGTAGTAACTTCCCCATGTGAACCTTGCCTGGGGACTGTTCATTCACGCAGGGGTTATCTGCTGGTCCAAGGAGTGATCTGCAAAAACCTGCTTATTCCTAATGGGAATGGCCATAGTTGGGGGCAAAAATAATGATGCCTCTGGCAAAGATGTACTGGCATAAATATACAGACTTTCTCAAAGGTTCTGTCCCTTCTAACTAAAGCTCTTGTAGTATATAAGATAAATCACAGGACTAACAATAAATTCTATTAAATAAAACAATAATTCTTTCAAAAACTATATTCACGTGGACTTCTGTATACTTCAAGACAACGTAAATAACTTGTTCAGACTCTTTATTATCTATAAACTTTATAAATTCTTCTTTTTCCTCTACCATAAAAATCTGAGTCGGGGCACTCAGTAACCAATTAGTTTTATTTCCTGTAATATTTCTTTTCTGATGGTTACTGGTTTCCAGCCAATTCTATTTTTACTTTTAGTTTATTCCCATTACATTCAGCATTCAGCTATTTTTTTTTCTTCTGGGTTGAGGCATTTTTGTGTTTTTAATTTTGTCAAAATGGAATTCTTCTTGTGGTATGTCATGATTTGATGTTTCTAAGCTTCAGAAACCACATTGAGGAGATGTGATTACACAATATAACATATCTTGTGTTTTAAAAAAAGATTTGATAATTCAGAAAAATGTTTAGCTACCAGTGGAGTAGGAGTACCAGAGCGCTTCCACACACGCTGTACTTTGAATAGAGCCGTTAGCCTGGTGCAGATGTGGTTTAAAAGAGGAAACCAGGAGTCTAGGAAGTGACCTCATGAAAATGCAGAGGGCTAAGAGAAGAAATGGTGATAATATACAGTAGTAAGCAGTGAACTTCACTAAGTAAGCATGTGAGAATTCTGAAAGTGGTGGGAAATCCCACTCAAAGAATATTCGTTTCTGAACACATAAAGGTGGAGGAACAAGGCTGGAAACTCTCAGGCCTTTAAATTCTTTTGATTGACTGATTTACTTTTTTGAAAATTTATTTATTTATTTATTTATTTATTTATTTATTTATTTATTTATTTGAGACAGAGAGAGACAGAAAGAGGCAGATGAAGAGAGGGAGTATGGTTGTGCCAGGGCCTCCTGCCACTGCAAACTGCAGATGCATGCACCACTTTGTGACTCTGGCTTTATATATGGGTCCTGGGGAATCGAATCCAGGCCATCAGATTTTGCAAGCAAGCCCTTTAATCACTGGTCCATCTCTTCAGCTATTTCTCTTCTTTTGTTGTTGTTTGCTTTGTATTTTGGAATGTATTTGAAACACCATTTTTATTTGGGTGAATACCTATGCATTCACTGTACAGGATATAAAGATTTATGAATTGAAAAGAACAAGAATTCTCTGGAAGTAGATATGTCTGTCCTACTGTCTTAATATTCCATGTTGAAAAGTAACCCAGTACTTTATCACTCATAAAATTTGCTTCTAAGTAGATTATCTGCACCAGGTCCTTACAGATAGAATAGCAGAACTAAGTACTGTTTTGTTATCCTGAAAGTGAAAGAAAAGAAAGTATTGCTGTAACAAGAACAAAACTGAAGCTAAATCAAACAGTATCCCAGTTTTCTGATGATGGCATTGTACATTATAAGTTTCATTTCAGACTAGAAATATACAATGTGCAGATCTCTTTCCTCAACCTAATCTGGCAGTGCAGATATAGTTGAGATACAGTTTGGATAGAAAACTGATAGACTAAAAGCCAGCCCATACTCTTTTTTTTTCTCCCAGATCCCCTTTAACTAGGAGACCTGTGAGCCTGAATGTGGCAGATTTCTAGACAGAAAGGCTTACCTGAATTCCACTCCCTTACTATTGGTAGTGCTTTAAACAGATACTGGCATGCAGTAGATAAATAATCTCTTAAACTACAAGTTGGAATTGTCTCTATTATTAATGCCAGCTCTTACACGTGATATCAGGTATTTATCCTCCCTACCTACATCGTCCTGAATAGACATAAAATGATTAGTTTTCTACCTTTTATACCCTGAGTTTTCTTCCTCATGACAATTATGCATTATTGATATATGATTTATGTTTTGTGTAATTATTTATTGTGAGATCAGAAATGTTTTATGTTTTGATCCCTGGTGACCTAACAAACCCAGTTTGGAGCACATGGTAGATGCTCATGAATATTTATACAGTGAATAAATCTAGTTACTACCTTTATTCAATCACTGGTGCCTACTTGTGTTTGGTCCTCACTCTCACACATGCCCTCTGCCTCTTTTCTCTTCCTTTTCATTTCACACAGTCCCCAGCCCTGTACTAGCTTCCTCAATGACAGTGAGGCTTCACATGAGGTCCATGAAGGAATGAGTGAGTGCTCTTTGATCTGTCCTTGGGAATAGCTTTATACTCTATGTGGCTGCATCCTTCCAGAGGAAAAGGCTGAGTTGTCTTGGCTTTATTTTGATCTTCTTTGATATACAACAAGATGTATTCCCCACACTAATAGTACCAACATCACTTAAGAACTGAGAATATAAATAGTTGTGTCCCACCTCAGGCCTACTGACTCAGATGTGTGGATATACCATTGTGACTTCAGTTGTAGCAAATCTTCCACGTGATTCCTATGCTGAAACCCGAGAGCCTGTGAGTGGCAGGAAATGATTGCACTCTTGACTTTATTTTTAACTTTTTGATGCTTATAATTTCTCTGGGTTCATTTTAAAGGATCCAACAAAATTCATTGTGCTAAAGTATTTCAATTAAGGTATTTACAAAATTCAGAAAATAGTGGACAAAATATATTAAATTATGTATCTTGATAGAATTTTGTAGTATAAAAGCTACTCATGTTCCCTTCTCAGGAAATATTATTTCTAGAAGTTTTGGAGATAAGTCATAGTTCTTTTTAAATGCCTGTCTCCTATATAGCCCCACTTAACCTCCCAAATGGCATATATACAACTTTAAGTAAGAATTTGCAGTAAGTGACACTTAGTTTTTCAGGTTAAATATTCAAGATAAGTAATCAGGCATAATACTGAAAAGTAAAGTAATTTAGGATATGTAGCACAGATTTTTTTCTTTTCTGGATATTCTATAAATCTGTTTTATACAAAAAGATGAATGCTTCCCAATCTCTTAGTTAATTTCTAAATATACTATAGAGCTACAGTATGACACTGCATTTGACTTTTTATTAAGGAGATCTACTTCTGTCATTTATGGGAAGATATTGCCCAAATCACATTTCCCCTTTGATTAATCATGATTTCGTTTATATCTTGACGGTTCACTTTACTTCATTAATGGCTTCCCGCCCAGACCTTTCACCATGCCTATAAAAACACCAGTTATTAGGGCTTTTCTTCAAAACAGACTTGTGAGGAGAGCCAAACCCATGTTGTAGTGAATAAGAGAAAGAAAATAAGAAACATCCTGTCAAATTTTTTGTATACTTGAAAGATCACAATCATATCTCCTACCTCTCTTCCAAGGAATATTCAATTAGCTATGGCTTCTTAAGAATCTTTATGTCTGGGAGCTGGAGACAGAGCCCAGCAGGTAAGAGTGCTTACTACAGAAGCATTAGGTCCTGAGAGGGACTGCGACAATGTGAGGTTGATTCCCTAAAGCCCATGAAAACTGCTGAGTGAGGTCTTACAAGCCTGTAACAGCTGAGAAGGGAGGGTCATTGGGGCTAGGGAAAACTGCAGCTATATGTTCAGAGAGAAATTCCTTCAAAGAGAATATAAGATGAGCAATATAGGAATACTGGACATTCTCCCCTGGCCTCCACACACACATGAACATACACATAGTCATGAGACACACGTTTGCATGAAGCTGGAGCACTTTGGTGTAGGAACACCAAAGCTTGGAAGGGAAACAAGCAAATTTTAGAAGGTTGAGACTTTAGTCGCAATAAGATTATATTTAATTAGCAGAACGTTCAGTCCAAACCAACTTAAGGTGAATATATTAGTCATTTGCTAAACTATATAAATGAACTCAGCAAACAATTATATATATATATATATATATATATATATATATATGCTTTGAGAGAGAAATTGTAATTGACTCATAAGTTATGGTACATAATGTAGTGTGAGTGGGAGAAGCATTTGTCTCCATAATATTTGGTGACATTGTCAACAAATCCATTAAGCACTTCTTTAAGAAAAAGGATCTGGTAATCCATGAGTATTTTTTAACATTTCCAGTCTTATGCTAATGACAGATCCCCTAGAAATCTCTATGATTACCTTGAAAATAGGATTCCATTCTGTGGTAGTTTGAATAATGCCCCCCAATAGATTCAGAAGTTTATTATAATTATAAATTGTCTCAAATCTGTTCTGGCTGGAGGAGGTGTGTCACCTTGGCCAGATCCTAGGGTTCAGTCCTAAGGTGTTTCTGGGGTGAGTCTGGAATTCTAGCTATACTTATGCAAAAAGCAGTCTGAGCTCAAGCCTGGAGTTCCTCTTGTTTGCTAGTTTGGAGTGTGCTTGCGTCTGGAGGAGCTGGTGGTAAACTTCTGTCTCTGACTCTGCTTGGATGGTAAAAGGGGGCCAACCTTTTTCCTTAACTTCCCCTGGATCTGTTAGTTTCAGTAAAACTTTCCTCCCCAAAATTGTGCCTGGTTTGGACATTCATCCCAGCGACGTGTGACGTGTGACTGACTACGACACATTGAGATTAAAAGAGAGGTAAACAGATTCGTAGGTTCCTACAGGGTATTGGCAAGATGAAAATTGTTTCAGGGAGAATCAATAAATATTTTAACCAAATATGCATGCCACTAAGTACCTGAGAGCTATTCTTTTGCATTTTAGTCATAATCTTTAGCTGTAATCCCATCTAGCCTAGACTAATCATTCACTTCTGGATAGTTAGTCATTAGGCCAACTTTTTCTTTCACTTCAGTTTTCCGTTAGTAACTTATAAAGGAGACAAATGAATAATTTCCTAAGTATTCAGAGCAGCAATTTTCTTAGCTATATTTAAGTTTTACTATATCTAGAGTAGAATGGCAGGATACTTCACCCACATAACCAAGAGACCTTATAACTTCTGAATTCCTACCCTCCATCTTCAATACAAAACTGCAGCTTGTTTCAAGCAGGCTGCTTCAGCTCTGTCCCATCACGTTCTGGAGAGCAGGGCAGGGGAGGGGGAATGAGAAGGTGGGATATGACCATATGTTCTGCATCTTTTAGTAGTATTTCCTACTGGTCAAACATATCTTTTGTTTCCATATTATAGTGGCCAAAATAATTAGTTATTTCCTGATGTGCTATAGAGTTGAATGCAGTTTCATTAAGAATAAACATTGGCTGGACAGACGACTCAGTGGTTAAGGCACTTGCTTACAGTCTTATAAACCAGGTTCATTTCTCCAGTGTCTCTGGTGTGCCCATTCTCTCTGTCTCTCTTCTCTATACTTCTCTCTCTGCTTGCAAATAACTAAATAAAAATAAAGAATAAACATGTTCAAATAACACTGGATGATTAGTTCACATAAGAAAAAGAAAAAAATATGGGTAACAGAAGACAGTTTCTAGCCTCTGCCTCACTAGAATTAGTCCTGTTGGTTTTGTTAATAAGAGAAGATTATTCATTTTGCAGATTATTCCATTTGCAGTGAATATACAATATTCTGTTATGTTATTACAGGACAAACATAAATAGGGAATTAAAATCTCTTGCAAATTATGTAATTAGAGATAATGTTATCTGATGTGAGGCTGAGTATTTTCTGAGCTTGAATTAACTCATGAATCATAGTAAATTATGTTTATCAGAAGATAAAATTTTGTGAAATTCCAGACTGCATGCTAGGCTCTTGAAACATTATCATTTTTCCCTTGTAATCATCCAATAATAAAGTTATTTCCCATTTTTATCATTTAAGAATCTGAAGCTCAGAAAAATTAACTTGCTTCAAGTCTCATAGATAATAAGAAATGAAGATGAATTTTAATCAAATCTGTAAAATCCCTCTCCCCCATTCAGTTCCATTTCCTAGTTGCTTCTCAATTTTTCTAGCAGTGAAATTAATTTCTTTAACTTGTCTTTAGATCTTTCCACTAGTTCGTGCAGCTGCCGATTGAGTCTGCTATTTTGGTTAATACTGTGAATTATTTTTATCATTTATTCAAAGCCATGGCATTTTTATCTTTAATTTCTGATCAAATCCAGAAAATTACTAATGTCTTCTTGAGAAAATCAGTGACACAATAAATAGGAAATCCAAATATTTTCTTCATAAGAAAAAATAAATAAAATAAATAGATTAACTCTAACAGAAAATATAATGCCATTTTTTGACTTCTAAGGTCTCATTGGATCTGAATGTCTTTATGCAATGGATGTACTGTATCTGTATTCTGTGTCCCCAAACATCTGCCCTTTCAATTCTATATATTCCCTACATTATTCAATAGAATGACTTTTGAAACCATTTACTTTCAGACAGCACATCTCCAGTCAGGCAGTTGATATTACACATATGAACTGTAGTAAGTACTATGTAAATGCATCTTTTATGAGTCCGAAATACACTTTCACTAAAGAAATTTTTTAAAAAAATAAATGTGCATTTGCCCCATTTGTGCATATAGACCTTGAGAATAATAACCCCAAAAATGAAGAAAATCTGCCTTCACTAATCTTAAGGTAATTCATTGGTTTGTCAATATGATTATTTGTTGACCTAAGGTGGCTTTTAAAATTTATGTTGTGTGAACTAAAAGCTGAAATTTGAATAGCAAACTTTACAGCAGATGGATAATGCACTTGAACTTACTGTAAACAGAATTCCTTTGCTTCAAATGCTGAATTAGTTATTTTCATTATCTATGTTCAAGAAGTATTGAACGTTGATAGAATGAGGAAGCTCTTAGGAGATGGGTCTTATTGATAAAGGAGATCTTCAAAGGTGTCTTCTAAATGTAAATGTTGATGGGTTCTGTCTTTAACTTTCAAATAAGAGTCCTTGATCTGACCTTCTCTCTCACATATCTGGAGTTTGTTCATGTCATATGAGCTCATTATTGGTTTTATTCTTTGACATTATGACTTGTATTTTCTGAGTAATGAGCTGTTGCTAGGTGTTATTTCACTAAATTCCTGTAACATTTCAAAGCACGTGATATAATTGCCCTCATTTTAAAGAGGATATGACAGAGATGTAGTGACTTCAAACAGATTTCCCGTGGTTTGACGGCACACAGCTGAATGGACTTGGATCCAGGGTATTCGTGTCCAAGTCTGCATCCTGCCAGTCATGAGTCTCGTGTGTCTCAGGTCAGGTTCAAAAATCTTTAAACGGCCATGTCTATGGGGCCATACTTTTAGCATTCTTTCTCTAAATATTTTCTCTCCAGTTTTATTTGGCCCCCAGAATTCAGGATCCTGAAATGTGACCCTTCCACCCAGAAGTCAGCACAGCCTTGGTCTACAGGCTGTTTACATTGCCTCCTTTGATTTCATTTGTTGATTGTTTTAGTTTGTCAACAAGTTTGATGAATTTCTTATGAGTGAATTCAGTGATGATTTTAATGTGCCTTATGTAAATCTAGGCTTGGCTTGCGCTTTGATGAGGTGTGACCACCCTCCTTTCTTTCTGTCCTTCAAGTCCCCCATCTACTTTCCCTTTCAGGCTCTTTCCATTCAAGTGGTTGGCACGGATTCTGTGCTCAATAGTCCTTTGTGCCATTTCACAACCAAGCCTTGAAGAAGAAGTGTTTCTTGACTTGTTCATGATTTGTCTTTACTACTCTCTCCTATCCAACCAAGCTAGGTTTTCAAATATGATTTTTCTGGTTCCTAATTGTTGTTTTTCCTATGGGAACTTAGAAGTTACAGGATCGTATAAAGAAACAGAACTATTCATTAAGAGTCCACGATTCTGTTAAACAGATGTCGCTAACAGTACTCATTTTGGCAAATGTCCCTTTTAGTCTTCTTTTGTTGTGTGAAACAATTTCTTGAGCATGAGGCACTAATTTATTAATAAGATACAGCTCTTTAACACAAAGAATGGATTGTCAGGCTTACTTCTGATTCTGAGGGAAAGGAGGGGTCAGTGAGGCACTAAATTGATTTGTAGAATGTCGCCCTCCAGGAGGAGAGAGAAAAGTTGCTCACTAACCAGGGCAATTCTGGAAAGAATTACATGGAGTGCTGGGAAGGGTGTGGCTGGTTCAGGTAAGACAGATGATAAGCTACAGGCTTTCTAGGAGAGAAGAAGCAGGGACCTGGCCCGGCTGATGAGAATGGGAGCTGAGTGTTGGCAGAAGGAGCCGGTGGAATCCCTAGAGACCAAAGAGCTACAGAGAGCCTTTTGGTAGTCTGGCCGCCCCAAGATAACCTCAGGATGCTAAAACTTCCACCTTGTCATGGGGCTGAAGCCTGTATGTAATCAACATGAGACCTTTTGTTTGTTTGCAATTATTAGCAGCAAACATTTCTAGATTATGTATCAAGCACTGGCTGATCTGTTTCTCTCCCATAGCCCTTACAACCAGCATTTACTTTTGGGAATCTCCATTCCTCAGATAAGGAGTCAGAAGCCATAAGAAGTTCATGGTTGTGTTTAAGGCCAGTTGGATAAAAGGAGGAATAGAATTTCCAGCCCAGGGAATATCTGACTCCAGTTTTCACTCTGAAATACCACACAGTCTGTGATTCGATTTTTTTTTTTTTCTTTTCTGGGATTTATGGTGGGATTCTTACCTCTTAGAAAAAAACTGCTTTGTGGCAGGAAGGGAGGCATTTTTTGGAGGTCCACAAGTGAATGTGTAAAGGTTACATTGCTCAGCCCTTCTCAATTGTGCTAAGTAAACCTGATGCAGCCAGCTTCTAATTTTGAAGTGTTCTGGGTTCTTTTTATCAGTCTTTTGCAGTGAAAGCTAGATCTCAATGACACCCCTGTAGAACATGGGATTGTATGGCAACACTATCTCCATTGTCACACCTTCTTCAAGGATTATCATCCACCATTTACAGAGGCATTTCTCAGAACTAAAACAGAGTTTAGAGCTAATGGCAGGAAATTGAAACAATGCACGTGAAATCTGAAGGTAACGTACCTTGCTGTCATGTCAGAAATGGAATACTTGCAATTTATCTTTTAACCAACTCTCTTGGGATATGATACATATTTTAATTCACTGATTTAAAGTATATGACTTAGTGGGTTTTAGTACAGACCCATATATGTGCAAACACCACCATAGACAAGTAAGTATGCAGCGCTTTTTGTAAGTTAGCAAAGAAATCATATAGGACCCTCCAGCTACTCCATTCCTAACTTCTTCCTCTCTCTTTTCTCCTCATCCACTTTGGTCCCAATTAGCCTCCGATGTGCTTCTTTTCTCCACAGATATTCATATGAATAGAGCCATCCCATGCGAACTGCTGTGATAGCATCTTTCAGTTAATAGGAAGCTCATCCAAGCTGAAGCCAAACATCTATAGGCTGTCCATTTTGATGCCCATGATGTGTGCTTCACTGGGTGGCCACAGCGTTTGCAGGAAGGACTGCAGGTTCTAGGCTGCAGTGTTGTACCTGGGTGCATAGGTCTTTGGTTCTGGCAAAGCTTTGAGAACAAGTTGTCCTAATTCGGAGATGCCTTCATCTTCTTAAACACCTTTTCATCCAATGTAATTTTTTTTAGTTTTGCATTCTATTGTTACAGTGTTATTTATTTGTGAGCACAGAGAGTGTGTGTGAGAGAGAAAGAGGGGAAGAGTGAATAGGTGTACCAGGGCCTCTTGCCACTGCAAAGAAACTCCAGACCCATGCACCACTTTGTGCATCTGACTTTACATGGGTTCTGGGGAATTGAACCCAGGATGTCAGGCATTGCAAGCAAACTGCTGAGCCATCTCTCCAGCCTTCTATCTTTTTTAAAATTGTCTTTAAGGCTTATGTGGGTACTGGGGAATTGAACCAGGGGCCTTAGGCATTGGAGGCAAGTGCCTTAACTGCTGTGCCATCTCTCCAGACCTGCATCCATTTCTTCTTGATATATGAATAACCCTATATCCATATAAGGATGCATGCTGATATGAACTTTATTTTAAAAGATGGGGTGGAAATCACTGTTTTTCTACATTTAATCTAATAATAATAATATTGTGTTCTGTGCTAGTACTATAACCTGGATCTACTTAAGAGTTAACTTCCTTTGTATTGCACAAACTTCAGATTGTTAAAAAAGACATTTTATTAAATCATTGTGATCAGAGCTAGAGAGAAATACATTCTCAGCATATGTTTCACAGATTTTGTTGTTCAATGCAGTGGCCGAGAGGGGATAATGTAGATGTTTGGTACATATCTTAATCCAATTGCACCACCTCTTTCTGCTCATCTTTTCCCATATGTAAACATCCCTTCATAGTCAATCCATTACTGTTCCATTTATATCCAAAGTCATGCAGAGAAACAGACAGGCAATCTTCTAACCCACTGATTTTCTTTTAGATTGAATTGTGTTTTATTTTAATTCACAGGAAAACACATAGCAGACATTAGGTTCACCTCATCAGTATGTCCTACAAGGGATTTGAGGAATTTACTGGCATGTAAAACAGTTGTATAAACTAGATAAAAGTCAAATGTTACACTTGGGCATAAATTAACAATCCTTTAAATTTTGTTTTGTTTTTAACATTTTTATTGGAAAAAATTATATATAAACAAAACAAAATGCTCAGTATCATAAGTTTTTAGAGAAAACCCCTTAAACCAGGATGACAAACTCCTTTATGCATTAGATATTCTCCTGCACCATGGCTCTTATATTCTTTCCACCACCTCTCCCACAAATTTCTCTGAGTCATGGTGGGTGAGTTTAAATTTTGCATAATTATTAGGTTTTTAAGAGTCTCTGAATTTGTGTTTTGGACACTTTCAGGCACCCTTGGTGCCTATCTCCATTATACTTCCCTGGGATCTCTGCCTTGCTGTGGGAATAGCTCTTTTGCTCATGACCCCATTTCCTTAGAGGTTGCATTAGAGCTCTAAATGGTGAGTTTGAGGTGGTTCATCTCCTGCTTGGGTGTCCCCATCAACTCAGGTCCACTTGGTGGAGTTCAGTTGTCCACATTTCTCATTGATTTCTGAAAATACAGATTCTCCAGCAGAGAGTGAGATCATTATTGGTTAAATTAGACACATATTGCTAGTTTGGTGAGAATTTGAAGGGTGTAGCCTTTCTGAAGACCTATGGTTACTGAAGACTTCCTCTTGGAGATCTGGTTCTTGGTCCCTTTCAAGGTTGCCTTGGGTCCCTGTACCAGTCAGGGGTTCCCTGCCACTGAGCGGATCTCATAACCAATTAGCCAACTGTTGATTACCTACCTAGGTTGAGTGCCACAATTGCACAGATGGGCGCTTCTTGTCCTGCTTGTTGGTGCCACATAGCAGTGTGTTCTGCATTGGGCATTCATTAAAGTCAGTTTCCACAAGTATCATGAATTCAAGATATTAGCCTGCCTTACAACTTTTCCCCTGCTTCATCTAGAAATTATTTTCAATTTAGAGTTCATTTATCTTACTGTCATCAATTATATTAATCATGTGCAAAATATTTAACAGAGAAGATATTCACAGGTAGAAAGACAAAAAGTCCAAGGCTCCTTCAACACAAAATGGCCAACAGATTTGTGTGTGACATGTGGTCAGGGCGATCTTGTTTCAATGACCGCTTCAGGAAGGTAGACCAGGTTGGGCCTAACACTTTGCCTTTGTACGCAAACACTGTTACCTACCTGAAGATTAGACACAAAGTCTTCTTCAGTGTGTTTGGTACATCATCTACCTACCATCAAACAGTGTTGATGGTGCTATCATTTCATGGTTATTGATGGCTCTGTGAGCTCTCAGTGAGGAAAATTAACTTTTTCTTGTTCAGCAATGCTACTGTTTGGTAAGATGTACTCAAGACTGAGTCTCACTCAAGTAATGGAAATAATAAATAACATGAAAGATTACCAATTAAGGCACCTTTACTGTGTAACTAGGCTTCATTAGAATCACACTATGATTTCTTTCAGACCCTTAAAATGACTTGGACTAATTATAAACCAACTAAAAAACACCAATGGCTTGACTCAGTACTAACACATAGCATTGTGTTATGTAATGAGGAAGATTGTATCCTGCTAATAAATAGTACTTTTTCCCTCAGAAGGCTTTAACAAAGACATAAAAACAGAGGAATAGCACACAGTATGTGCATGCATCTATAATTATTTTCTAGAGTAAATCATCCAGAAAACCACATAACTTTGTTTCATGAAGAGTTTGGGGGAGTTTAGGGTTTATTTTACCACTTTATCAAAGTGTAATCTCAGTGTGGAAACATCATATTTTTCTTCTTAATTTCCTTTGCTCATGAACCTTCTTGGTATAAAGTCACTCAAGTTATATTTGAAAACCTGTTATGTATTTGTTTTTATTGTATTTTTGATAATTTTCTACATGTGTATTGTTTATTTTTGTTATATTCACCATTATGGCTCCCTTATCCCCTTCCCATTCCTACTAAACGCTTCCTTCTTCCCAACTAGTCATCACACTACCTTTATTTTTTTTTCCTTTCAGCAAAGTGCAACTTACAAGATCCAAGGTCTAGATTGCACAGCCTTTGTTAAATTTATATATAATTCGGAGCATTGCACTGGTTCATTCAACCATCTGAACACAAGCCATGGAAATGGAAGTGGATAAAATGGAATCCAAATTATATTTTGCCAAACTTACAAGAAATTGCTGAAGGTGGTTGTGAATTTCCTATAATGGGCAGAATCTCAGTTTAAGGTTGTAAATATTTTTGCCTCATAATATCTTCTTATAAATGAAATCCAACTTTAGGAAGGTATCCACTTTTGTGACTCCTTCCCAACCTTCTCTGTTTGGTCTCAAAAGTAAAATCACAAGTCCTAGGAAAGTTCAACACATGGGTAATTATAATTTAAAATGCCACCTTGTTTTATTTTTATAGTGTAGAATACTTGAATAAATATTAATCAGTTGACCTGGTGACAAAATATTCTGGAAACAATGCAGCAGCCAGGATTGTAACCTTAATTAAATCACATGACTAGTTTCTTATTAACAGGAGAGCTAGTTTGCTGTATGAATTAAACATGGCTTTTCTTCTATAGGAGTAAAGATGATTAGCAACTGAGATTCAAGGTTGCATCATTGTTTGTTTTTAATAAATTACACCATTTTGTTTTTGATATAATTCAAACACCTAATTAATAAAAAGGGAAGTTAGATGAAGTTTACATCTTTTTGATACATGAAAACTGCATAACTGTATTTTATAAATTCTAGTTTGAATGAGAAAAAATAAAGTGTATTGATTAAATCCTCCCGTAACACTACATAATATTTTAAAAATTTAAGAAACGAAACTATTTTGTCATTTTTTTTTTTGAGACAGGGTCTTACTGTGTAGCCAAGCCAAGCCTTGAACTCATAATCCTCTGCCTCAGCCTTGTGAGTGCTGAAGTTCCACATACCATCATTAGTCACTACAAATGGAGCTGTTTATAAACTTATATTTTATCCCATATCTATGGATGTGTATATGGATACGAATATAGAACTATGTCTGCACTCTATAAACCTATATTCATATATATGTATTCAATCATATATTATATATATGTGCATCATTAATTGTACTTTAAAATGTAAGGATTACAAAGTCCCATGTTATCAATGTGGTCACAGATAAAGATAAAAGGACCTACTCTGTGGAGTGAGATAAAATGTGTTTCAATTGACTGTCTCTACTGCTTGTGTGACTTGTATTCATCGGAGTCCCAATTTCCTTCCCTACGTGAATATCACAGTCCCAGGCACCTTCCACTCAGTTCTGAGCTTCTTCACAGGCTGCAGGCTTGGCATTGTATCACTTCCAAGTACTGATGCTCCAAATGAGAAGAGACATATGAGCTACAGCGACACTTAAAATATCAACACAGTTTATAGTTTGAGCAACCCAGAGGAGAACACAGCGAGACTGGTAATAACAGTGTTATGTTGCATGTGAATAATGAGCTAGGTCACAGTGCATGAGTTCAAAATGACCTGTATCACCCTTGGGTCTCACTTTCTCCCATCAAATGGAAAAATGATATTACTAACACATCATTTGGGAAATACTTTCTTTGTAGCTTAACTAAATGTGTGGTATTGTAATACAAACTCCTGAGGCAACTCTGCTAGGAAACTCATTATTACTGAGCTTTGGCAGGAGAAATACGGGGGTCCACAAACCTCACATTTACACTCAGAGGAGCCATGAAGATGCCAGCTGGATTTTCTAGACAGACTTGGCATTAGTTTAGGTGTCTCTTTCCCAATACACCACAAACACCCTTTCTCCTTTCACTATTTAGCTGAATCTACAATCCCTTTATAAATCACTTTTGCAAACATTAAGAAACTGATTCAGATGTCTTTGAACTGACACAATTGTAAAATATCAGAAATATATTAGTTTGGAATGTGATCAGTTCTTCAGAGATACCATTAGGGACCGCATATGCTTATATATTTTCATGTACATCTGTGTTCTTAGAATGTTGTCTCTTTTTTGAATTCAAGTCTTTGCTTTACAGTCACCAGATAACTAGACGTGCAGGAATCATTTCTGTATAGAAGAAAAGAAGAGAAAAGGAAAGGAAAGGAAAAAGAAAAGAAAGATATATAATCTCCTGATTAAAATATATGGGAAAAGGGGCTTTCTCTAGGAGATTTTTCTCTACATTTTGTTAACCTGTACTGGGCCCTTTCCCAACCCTCAAGCCAACCACTAGCAAAGGAAATGGTGGTTGAGACAGTGGACAGTGTCTGACACATCTCTTTGATGGAGGATGTAAACATGGTTTCTCCATCTGAATAGATCTGCTCAAGGTTGCTGTCTTAGCTGAAGTCTTGAGCTAATTTACACCCTATCAATTGTACCCCTGCATTCATCAGTCTAATGTTTCTTGAAATCCTCTCTAGGATCTCTGTTGTTATTCCTGAAAGTCTAACTTAAGTACATCTAAGAGATCATTAGAAATGTGTAATTTGGGCTTGGGAGATGGTTCAACATTTAAAGGCATTTTCTTGCAAAGCCTGTTAGCCCAGGTTCAATTCCCCAATACCCACATAAATCCAGATGCACAAATTGGTGCATGCATCTGAATTTTTGTATGCAGTGGCAAGAGGCCTTGGTGTATCCATTTTCTCTCTCTTTCTCTCTCTAACAAACAATAAATAAAATTTTAAAAAATAATCTGCAATTTAAATAAACCATCATACCAGATTTTGGACAAAAAATTAAGAAATTTTCTGTTTCTTTGACCTTTGGAAAATGTGCTATAAATTAAAATCTGTCAGAAAACTTCGTGAAGCATACTGTTTCCTCTCAGCTGCTACTGTATTTTCTGCGGCCTGTTATTTTCATGGCAACAAGCACAAGTCAGATAGATACTCGTTTTAGCTATAAGGGGACTGTGATGAATAGGCCAGCTGAGAGCCATTTTACAAGAAAATTTAGCAATATCTTCACGGTCATGGATATTGGTGTGGGGCATATCCGTTCCAGTTTGTTGCATACTATAAAGGCAGCTCCAGTTTAGTTTAACTTCTCTTTCTGACCCTCTGGGAACTGTAAATTCACACATCTTCACAACTGGTGATCAGCAAACCACACTGATGTTAATCATGCATTTTGTTCATCAGTATGATACACAGAAAGTGACCTGAACACATTTCAATGATAAGCTTTAATTTCATTCTGCTTCAAAAATACTAATTTTCTATCACAAAAAGAACTCGTAAATTCTGTTTGTAGGTCATCCCAGAAGTTTTCAAAGGAATTTTCAATAGTTGGGAGAAAGGAAGCAAACACTTTGTTAATTCCTTTATGTCAGTTCTGGTGGAAGCTAAACTAATTAGTGGTGGATTTAGCCACCTGATTTTGCACTAGAAATATTTATGATTTAGTTATGGTTGAAATAAAATATTTCATAAGATACCATTTTTTAAAAACAGCGCTCTGGCCTTTCCTTTAAGATCATCAAACCATACTGAAAATGTTGAAGCTGTTCACAATGTGTGTTTTATGGAAAATAGATGTTCAGGGAATCCATATGCTTATAACTAGAGAAATAAAATATGTATCTCTTTATAAAGCAACATTTCAATAATAGTACTATAAGGTGATGAGTGCTGTGTTACTAATAGATACTAGGTCTAGTTAGAAAAGTTGATTAAAAGCCTTAAGTCATAAATTTATTTCTTCCTTCACAAAAATATTTGACTTCTCTAATTCCTATACTATATTTGCTCTGATCCTGAAATAATACTTCTGAAATATTTGCTTCAAAAATGAAACAGCTTCCTGGGGGTAGTATTTATTCATTTCTAAGCCAGATTTAACTGTATACAACTAGATCTTCAGAAGATGGTGCAAGAGTCAATTTTTAGATGACTAATAAAAAATCAAGATTAGCTATTGCAGTGAGTAAATGCTGCAGCCATTACGATATTCAGACACCCAAGAATAGAATTGGTCTGTCATGGATTAAATATTTCTCAAAGCACTTCCTACTTGTCACAGATTTCCTAATATATGTTACTTTAACTTCATATAATTAAGCAATTGGAATTTCTCAGAGTTTATTCAGATTAAGTTTCTCTGAAATGGATGCTAAACTGTGTGCATAAACTGGGCAGGGTTTTGACTATAGGTGTGTGTTCATGGTCACATTGCAGACACTCCTCATATTTATTTTCTTCCTATGAGACTCATTTAAGTTTTTTTTTCCTTATTTGATATATATATATATATATATATATATATATATATATATATATATATGTGTGTGTGTGTGTGTGTGTGTGTGTGTGTGTGTGTGTGTGTGTGTGTGTGGTACATGTGTGGATATATTTTGTAATGCTAATTAGAAGCAGAGGAATTGTATCAATGAGATGACATTCCAAACACAGGCTTTCCATGTTACCATGCCATTAACTATTACCATAGGGAAAGGAGATTTGTTGGGTGCAAACTAGATGGACAAGACAGCAGCTCATTCTTTAAATGGACAGAATATCAAAGCCTATAAAAGTCAGTGGCTCCCCTGGACACAGAACAGACTACACATGGCTGTCTATTCAAAAACATCACCCCAGTAAGGAAAAGTACCGCTTGCTGGTATGTTTTTCTTCCATGATCTTAATTTTCATCAATGACTCTTACAAAATTCTGTTATCAATTTTCTTTATATATATATATATGTATATATACCATAATGAGTTACATTATTTAGTGGACAATGAGTTGTTATCCCCAATTCCCCAATGCCCCCCTCCCCATCCCCAATCAGCTGGATATCCCCATCCGTGGGCTGTCTGGATCAGTCCTTGTGTCAGGGGACCATGGATAGCCTAGGAGTCAGCCCGGTCCTCCTGGCCCAAGTGTGTTGTTACTGAGGGGTGTCATGCCTCTGGATAGTCTCCCCCACCACAGCTCTCACAATCTTTCCACCCCGTCTTCTGCTCAGTTCCCTGAGTCGTGGTGGATGAGTATTAAGGCTGCTTTAATCAATTTTCATTTCATATCTTCTGAAGGTAGCATGAAAAAATATTATCTTCTCCAGTTATTCTTTTATGCTACATTATTCACTCAGGAAATTCTACTGGATTCCGTTGATAAGGTAAGATCCATACTTGTCCAAAATTTACTTTGTATTGAATAGATTTCTCATATCCATACATAAAGCCCAAAGACACTTGATATATACCTGTAACTAAGCTCTCAGGAGGTTGAGTTAGGAGGTTCTTGACTTTAAGGCCAGTCTTGGCTACATAATGAGAACATAGGTTGGTAGATAATGATGATAGATGATTGATTGATAGATGATAGATAGATAGATAGATAGATAGATAGATAGATAGATAGATGATAATTAGATAATAAGTAGAGAGATAGATGATAGATAACAGAAGCTATTTTGAAAGTCCACTATATGTAAAGGTGACATGAGTAAAACTTATAGTGTTATTTATTTTCAGGTCTTTCATATTTTTCATTTTAGAAAAAACATTCATGGTTTTAATAAGTTCATATCAATGGGAAGGTTATTTCTGTGGAAGTCATAAACCATCTTCTCCTTCGAGGAGTTGGTGTGTGGTGTGTCAGTTATGAAAGAAGAGTAGCTACTGAGAGAGCATGTAGCATGCTGTAATTCTGTAACATCAATGGATTTTCTACTAGCAAATACCAGAACCCATTTTTAATTTCAGCCTCATGCCGATGCCATGTACCCCTCAATAGGCCATACTTATTGGTAAAATCAAATGGGTCCAAGTGTGTAAATACACTTTTTGATAAAATGAGTTATTTCTGTCATAGAACTATGAGTTAGGAACTTTCTGCTAAAGAAAAAGTCTGTGTGTTTATTGAGAACAAATATTCTAATTTTTTCACTACTGTGAATTCTGGGCAAGAACATTTTATAAATAAAACTACCTATAATAAAATAGGATTTAATTAAGGAAAGACTTAGCCCTTGTTACTTTTTCTTGTTTACTGAAAAGTTGTTAAGCTCTAACTTGTTATGAACAAAAATGTCTCCCAGGCTATTTAGAACTTTTACTGAAAATGACTTCCTGCATTCATCCCATGGACTTCTATTTTTAAACATTAGGGTTTAGAGGAAGATGTAACCTTGTGCCAGGAACATAACATATTTGAATAATGTTGGGTTTAAGATTTAATACCCAAGGCTAGAGTTAAGAAGGCAACCCAGTGTTTCTAACACATTTTAGAGTTGTCATCCTTTCCTATATAAATTCTTCTTTCAAGACCTGTAAGTGATAAAATTGTTTTAATATTTTAAAATTAATTAAAATAAAATTCATTTAGCTAGGAGAATTCTTATGAACCCAGAAAATACTGTTTGAAAGAATCCACTATTTGGATTTTCACAGATAATAGCCAAAATTTTCATTATAAAGAGGCCTGGGGTGGGGGATGTTGCCTAGCATGAGCAATACCCTGTGTCAAGACCCAGTATAAAGAAAGAGAGAGAGAGAGAGAGAGAGAAAGAGAGAGAGAGAGAAAAGGAGAAGAGGGGAAGGGAGGGGAAGAGAAAAAGAGAAGAGAAAGAAGAGAGAAAGGGAGAAATGAATAAAGGAAGCAAAGAAATGTCATACATATATGTAACAGAATATGATGCAGTCAAAAAAGGAAGTAAATCCCATCAGTTTAGACAATGTAGATGAACAATGAGGCTATTATTTTAAGTGAAATTTCTGAAATCTATTTAGACAGCCTGGTCCTGAAATGATGACACAGAGTTCTAATTGTTATGTCATCCATAAATGAAACGTTTGAGTTTACAAGTGTATGTATGAGAACAAAACCTTCCCAAATCCAGGACCTTTTCAAGATTCCCATGCTGAGTGCTGAAGAAGTGGATGGATGGGTAAGAGCACTTACCTGGTAAGCATGAGGACTTGAGAGGACCCTGGACTGCCTGAGTTTGATTCCCAGCACCCACTTAAAAGGTGAATGTGTTCATACGTTCTGATAACTGCAGTCCCAGGTGGAGTGGAGTCAAGATAATCAGTGGGCTTACTGTTCAATCACTGACCAAAAATGGCAGCTGCAAGTTAAATGAGCTACTTTGTCTCAAGGGATGAAGGCCTCCACACGTACATATGCTATACATGGGACACATGCATCTGTGCATGGCACATGGCCCAACTCTGCCCTCTAATGCTGAGACAGAAACACAGAGATCAAACACTGGTAAGAAACTCAAGCTGAGACACCTCCACCCATCCTTGAGCAGGAACATGTGCCCCCAAACACACATGTACATATACGCACTTGGATGCACACTCATGGAGGCAACACAACTTGGTATCCGAATTATACATCATTTGGATCAAGGAAGGAGCTGGCAGGCACTTTTGTTGAGGTCTCCTAGTTTAATATGTACTCTTAAAAAAAACTATAAAAAGAATTTCACCTAGTTAAAACATAAAGTAAGAATTGAAAAACCAGAAGTCTCACATTTAGTATTAATACAAAGGTCACTTCACAGATTTCTACTTAGGCTTATGGGTTTTTGTTTGTTTGTTTGTTTTTTTTTTTTTTTTTTTTTTTTTTTTTTTTTTTTTTTTTTTTTTTTTTTTTTTTTTTTTTTTTTTTTTTTTTTTTTTTTTTTTTTTTTTTTTTTTTTTTTTTTTTTTTTTTTGGTTTTTCAAGGTAGGGTCTCACTCTAGCCCGGGTGTAGTCTCAGGGTGACCTTGAACTCATGGTGATCCTCCTACCTCTGCCTCCCAAGTGCTGGGATTAAAGGTGTGTGCCCCCACGCCCGGCTCTTATGTGAGGTTTTGAATGCTATGGTTTCTGGTTCTAATTATGAGATCAGATAATGACTTACCACATCATCTTGTTCGCTCATAATGACAACATATTTGCTGCATTACAAATGACTCCCACTTTAGTCTGAGTGTAAGTCTGATGACAAAGTGAGGTCTCTGTTGCCTGAATGTGAATCAGAAAAGACTGTTGACTAGTTTTCATAGACACTATGAAGTTGATGGCAGGAAAAGCACAATTTCTTCTCTGTTGACACAATGAAATTCCAGCTTGGCTTCAATATACAAGTCTGGCCACGAGGTGAGCATGAGATCTTCTGTCCAGGTTAGATGGCATCTCTGGGAGGCTCTTCTAGATCCCTGCAATAGTTTGGAAATAATTTGGAATATAGTGGTTCCCTGGGCCTGCCATTGTGAGACAATCATGGGTCCACCAGGGGACTGGGGTCTGAGAAAGCACAAGGTCATCTTTTGTTTAGATTAGGTCTTCTTATTAAGTAACCAAAGGTGATAGGTTAAAGTGACATAAAGAAGTTACCTGAATGACGCTTTGTGGTTCCCATCCCCAAGCAGAGTGGGAGAGTAAGAAAAGCAAGGCAGGCAAATGCTAGAGCCAGGAGCTAACTTTGCCTCAAACTCCTCCCTGCTCTCATGGCTCCTGTGAGAACCTCATTTCAGATTTCACACTGAACTCAAAGCAAGTTTTTTCTTTTTCTTTTCTTTTTGGTCTTGGTGCTGAGGCTTCAACCCATGTCCTCATGCATGCAAAGCACATTCTCCACCACCACCCTACACCTCTATTCCTGAATTCTAAACAGTTTTTAAAGTATCTTTTCTCCATGTTATTGTGAGCTCTTTGGAATCTAAACAATATTTTCCCTTCTATTTGTGATTTGAATAGTTTTAAAGCTACAGAATAGTTAAGACTAGTACAATGATGTCTATCTATGCTTCTGAACTTCATTCATTTCTAAAATAGCAACATATTGTTATCATCCCTGTTATCTGTATTTATTCAAAACTATATACATAATCATTTGCAAATAAGTGACCAGATGATGCCTCAACTCTAAAACTTACTCTTGTATCTTTGAAGGCTATGACCATCCATTACCACAAAACCATTTCTGGTGGTTAAGTTTTATTGTCAACATGATCTGTTTAGTAATCTTGGGTGGGTCTCTGAGGTTGTTTACAGGAAGGAAGACCTCTCAGAAGGGGGCAGGATGTAAAGAGGCTCAGGGAAGCTAGCAACAAACTTCCCTTTCTGGGAAGGCAGTGCAAGAAGGAAATGCCAGAGACTCAAGGAGTTGACAACTCTGGAAAAGGGTTGAAAGACTCCATATTAAGGCTATTTAAATGGGAAGGAAGTCTCTCCCTGACTCCAGTTCTGCCTTTTTAATGGTGTGTGTGTGTGTGTGTGTGTGTGTGTGTGTGTGTGTGTGTGTGTGATGTTGGTGATGGCTTCTCTGTCTTTTTTTAGACCTGTGAAAGGGAGCCAGCCTCTTTTGCCATTATAGACCTTCCCCTAGATCTATAGCTTCAGTAAATCCCTTCCTTCCATTCCTGGGCCTGGTTTGGAGGTACATCCCAGAGTCATGTGGCTATGACACATTATTGAAACCATTAACGAATTAACATTTGATAATATCATGCAATGTATGCCTCATATTCAAATTTCTTGCTTTTCCAAAAATATTATTCATCACTTTTTTGAAATTTAATGCAATGATGAATCAAGTTTACCATGGTACTTTAATCTTTGAGCAGAGAATGCCTTTATTTTTCTTTTATGACATTGATGTTTCTGGAAAATTCCAGTGCAAGTATCTTTTTTAACCTCTGGCATTAAGGTTCTTTGTGTTTATTTCCTAAGGATTAGGCTCAGATAATATCTGAGGAGGGAAAATCATAGATGATATGACGACTTCTTAGCAGATAATGGTTTAATGTGGCTTTCCATCTCGTTAATAATGCAATCTTCTTAATAAGTTCCTATTAATTTGGGTAACATGCTTAAAATACTGTGAAAACTGTAAGCACCTCACTGGAGAAGGAGTCTGTGAGTGATACTGACTAGCCTGTTGCCCAGTAACCCTCCCCAGTTTTAGGATACATTGATCATCTTATCTCAGTCCTGTATTCTATTATGGGATGCAATGGTGACTTAAGAAATTTAAAGAAGTGTTTCCTTTTCTACTTCTTTACCTGCTCCCTTCCCATCTGTGAGATCATAGATATAAACTTGGATTTTCTTTACTCAATGATTCACAATTTGACACTATGGTCTATACAGAGGACTACACCCCACATCATCAGGGCAACAATTACATCTCTTTCACAAGCCACATACATCCTTCAGCATCTTTCTGCTTTTCTGGGGCAACAACATTTTCAGTATCTCTTTTATCTTTCCCCACCACAGATCTGGCTTCAGCCATGTTTAGCCCAAGGACTTCAGGATGGTTTTAGAAATAAATGAATGAACCAAGACTGGAGCACATTGCTTCTAGATTAAAATGAAATAATTGGGGTGTCATGTGATCATGGCTGTTTCTAGTGTCATTTGGAGCAATGGCAACACGAATACAAGTCTATGTGTTTAGAGAATAAGTAGCAGATGTAAGGCTGAGGTGATAGAATAGGAGATCAATTAGCTGGCATCCTCACAGGCCATTTGAATCCCTGTCTTAAAGCTCTACAAGAGAAAAAATGTATTCTCACCCTTCCCTTAATTGCTTTGCTATTTAATATATCAGGTTACAAAAAAGGAAAAATGATTTCACTTTGTGGATAGACTGTAATCTCTTTCAAAGATGAAACATTTATATGAGAAAATACTAAAATACACATGTCTGCCTTTTGTGTTTAGCTTTCTTATAGTCATTTAGTAGTTTCTAAAAGAAAGGTGTAAATTGAGAATTTGAGATTTTTTTACTTATAAATACAAACCTTTTATTATTTTCCTAATGGATGAAGCACCTATGTTGCCACATCGTGATATCTTTGGAGCAATATTTATGGGCAAATCCATTTTGTGTATGTGTGTGTGGGGGGGTCTCCTCTGATTTTACTGCCAAAAAAATCCTACCCATGGTCCACACTTTCCCTTCTAATTCATGTTGTAAATATCACAGGGTTTAATTTCCAGGATCTCCTGCTTTGGCAGCATCACTTTATGCTCTCTAATTAAAACCTTCTTTTAATATTGCCTCTGTAACCACAGGCGGTGATAAATTGGACTGGAGTCAGAGAAGAGCAAACAGGTGATACTTAGCCTCTCGTTAAGTGTACGGAAGGAAAGCAGAATAGCCCAGATGTCTAGGAAATGGCAATTCTTTTCTTTCTTAACGATGCTATAAATTTTCTTCTGATGATGGGGTGAAGGTTACATGAGGGTAAAGTGAGGAAGATATGTACAAAGCCAGTGGTTTTACTGTCCTGTTTTTATATGGAGCCAGAAGCAGAAAGGAACAAAGAACTTGTCATTGTACAATATATGTTTGATATTTTCCTTTTTAAAAATATCTTTATTATGAATTAGTTTATACATTGTATGAGCAAATCTTGTGAATGTGTCTCCGTTTCCCTCCTCTCTGTCCCCTGCTCACTGGAGTCCTTCCTCTGTGCACATTCTGGATCTGTCCATAGGATAGGGAGTTATGAACCACAGCAGAGGTAGCCAGTTTTTCTTTTTCTTTTTCTTTTTTCCAAACTGAGGTTGCTCTGGCCACAACAAACAGTACTATGATCATGGTTAGCATCATTGGTATCTGTCTCCATTGACCCTTCATAGGTTATCAGACTTGTTGTGGTGATTGGTCTCCTGTTTTTCTCGTCACTTTCTCACAGGTTTCATTTGGGCCCTGTGTGAAGGCTAGGTGTGGTTTGTCTCCTGCCAGGATGCCAACCATCATCCAATGTCTTGTTGGTGGAATTGGGTTATCCCTGGCTCTCTCAATGCCTTCTGAAAAATACAAACAGAATCTCCATCGGAGAGTGAGATCAATATAGGTTAAATGAGACAACATTGCTATTTTGGCTAGCTCCTAATGGGTGTAGCCTCTCTGTAGCTCTCTGGTAGTGGAAATTTTCCCTAGGAGCCCGAGATCTTGGACCCCATAGGATTATGCCATGGATCCCAGTTCCAGTTAAGGGTTCCTTGTCACTAAGCGGATCTCTTAGCCAATCATTAAGCTGTTGATTACCCTCCTCGGTTTAGTGCCACTATTGCATAGATGAGCATTTCTTTACTTGCTTGCTGGTCTCTTCCATATAGCCATGTGTTCAGCATTCTTGTGACAACTATCCATATTGTATATCAGTGGTCTCTGCTTTCTCCAAATATTGACCAATTTCCTCTAGCAGCTCTATTTCTGGTTTCATATCAAATTAAGATGAAGGGATGTCAATGACTATGATTTGTGCTTACATGCTGGACCAGGCAAGGAAGGTGATCCACTTTGGTAGAGCTCCACTTTAAGAATGTCTCCTTTTCCAATTCTTGAGCAGAAAGGGCTGATTCCAAAAGGAATTCAATAAATGCACAGAAAAACTTAGGCTCAAGGAACAGCTGAAATCTGTCAGAAAGGTTACTAAGCTGTTTACTAACAACTAGCCATTGGGGAAGTTAAGTACATCTGTGTATGTCAACCTTCCTATTTTAAAGAAGAAATTAACAATGCAATCTTCTTAATGAGATCCTATTAATTTGGGTAACATGCTTAAAATACTGTAAAAACACTAAACACCTCAAAAGCTCTTATGCTTATAAAGTACTTATGTTAAATAGAGTGGACAAAAAGAATTCAGGGGTGGGAACATGATCCAATTACTGTGTTGATATATTAAGATTCTCAATAAAAATATAATTTAATAACTATAAAAAGAAATGTTAAATTAGTCTTGTTTCTTACCAGTTTGAAATGTTGAAAACACTGTAGTCAACAAATGAAACAGACTCCATCTTCAAAGGATATTTTCTAACTTTTTTGTGTTATTTAACTTCCTTCCTTAGAGATACAATCTTTTAAAGACTTTCTTGGCTCTCTCTATGACCAGGCTCACCAACTCAATCTAAGACCGATTGATGAAGCACCATGGCCAGGCCGTCTTCCAGGTGCCACGAATACACAAGTGTTCACTCTGCTGTGTGTGCCATGCTCTAAACAAAGACATGTCACACCACAGACACTGTGGAAGTCTCAACCTAGGAAACTAAGGAATTCCTTATTCTTCAAAGTCATGAAGGCTGAGCAGATGTTCCCCAAATTAAGAAAGCTGAAATGAATTTTCCAAAATGGAAATTTTTCTTAAAAAATGAAATAACTTTGCTTAGTGACTAAAAATGTGTTTTAAAGAGAATGCTGTAAGTCTATAGCTTGTTGATCATTCCAAACACTGTTTTGGAGTTTGTTAGGTTGCTCAAGGCTCTAATCATCATTAACTCTTCCATGGCATTTTGTGTAAGAATAAAATGTAAATGTGCCCTTCACCTGGAGTACAGACAACACAAATATACCTAAGCATGGAAGTATCTGACTCTAGCTTAAAAAAAAAAAAAACCCACAAAGATTACCAATGATTCTGGACCAAAATGAGTGGCCAGAAGTTTTTGTTCTTTTATGCCTCAAATTTAATAGCAAAAAAAACCTGAATCATTGAAGTTAATTGCTTACAAATCTCAGAAAATTAAGACTGAGAGTTTACAGAAACTGTTTTGGGGACATTCTATGATTCCCACAGAGCTAACACGTTCACGTCACCCATCCTGTCGACAAGGCTTTATATTGCTGATAAGGGCTTGTCAGAAGTGTCAGGAAGGATTGGCATGTCAAACTTTGACTTCTAGAAAATCTGTTACTATCTTTTTTGCTATAGGACTGTGTAGATTACCCATGAAACAAACAGGAGCACAGAATAGTGGAATGTAGCTTGAAAAGCAAACCTGTAGTCTAAAGCCATAGGAACTGTGTATTCACCTGCCTGTGTCTGCTTTCTTCATCTAGAACATGCTGAAGTAGTAGGAACCACCTCACAGAGACGCTCCAGGATTAACTAATTAGTACAAATAAATACTCAAAAATTGCTCCTTTATTAGCAATGCCTGGTAATGAGTATCTCATTGTTGTTGATCGGTATGTATGTATGAGAAGATCCCTTCTTTAGAGGTTCCTGGACTCCAGTTGAGGATCATGGAGCCCCATTGCCACTATCTCCCCAAATCAAGCAAGAATAGTTCTCAAGCTCATGGTGACGTGCCCTCACCTCTCTCAAAGGAAATTAATAGTATGTCCCAAATTCTCCATCTTGAGCCTCTCCAAAGATGAGCAAATCACATCTGCATTTATATTCATCTAGGCATCGCCCTTTCCGGGTGCTCTCCCAAATCTCTGGGGGAGGTTTCATTCTCCCACAAAGCTAAAACAGAGTTAAAGGAATATTGTACTTTCATCTGACACAGTCAGGTGTCATACTCACAGTTGCTGTGCAGTTCAAAGAATGCATGTTTCCTGATTACTTGTTCACAAGCATCAAATTTAAAAACTGTAAATTCTGTGTTATGAGTATGACAAAAGATGAAAATAACAATTTTATGCATAACTGTCATAAATTATTTTTAAAGTATATGTCATTAATAGTATTTTTGTATCTCCACGTCAATATGAAATGAAGGTCAGGTCCTTGAGTAGACTTTTTCTGGATTTTACTTGTTATTTACTGATTGAAGCTAATAACAAAAAGATAATGAGAAAAGAAAGAGTGAGTAGAAAAATAAGAGGAAACTGTAAAATGTCATTTTCTTTAAAAATTAATTTCTAATTTTGATAAAAATCTTTAAATACAGAAGTCATTGATTTAACTCACATTTAGTATGACCCCTGTAACCCTCGTTTTGAAATCTCCTGTTGGTTTCTTTGACATAAGAAGCAAATACTTTTGCAGTTAGTAAGAAATACTCTGGCTGTTTTGTTTTACTGTATTCCATGAACCATTGACACCAGAATCCTCTGGGGTGTGTAAACACTACATTCCAGAGTCTGGGAAGATGGCTCAGCAGTTAAAGGTGCTCACTTGAAAGCCCAACAGCCTGAATTAATTCCCCAGCACATACATGAAGCTAGATGAAGGGTGACATTTGTGTCTGTGATCCCAGTGAGCTGTCAGGCCATCTATCCTGGCACATGTAACCGAAAAATCAGAGACTCTGTCTCAAAATGGTGAAAGGAGAGGACAAACACCCGAAGGTTGTCTTTAGAATTCCACACATGAACCAGGGCACATTCACACAAATAATAATAAAATAATAATAATAATAATAATAATAAATTTTATATGCATAGCAAGCAGTTCCATAGGAAATCTTGGGAGTACTGAACAAAACTACATAGAAGTGAGGCCTGGAATTAGTAAGCTCTCTGCAGTCTAGGTAAAAAGGTATAAGTCTCAGCTACAGTCTGTAATTTCACACTTTTCAGTATAGATGGTGCTGAGGAAGCATTGACAGAGTCTCAATTCATAACTTGCTGCTATTGTTTTGAGCCTAATATACAAAGAATTTGGTTCCTCATAATCCCCATTTTTTGGTGCATGATCATGGAACCATAAAGATCCTTACTCTTGCTTCATGTTCGTATAACTGTTACTTTTTATCTATGAACTCAGCAACTTCTATGCCCCTCCCCCCACAAGGGCTCATTGCATATGCTTGAAGTCCATCTCTCTTTAGGAGTCTCTGTTCTGTTTCTGCCTTCTTGGATTAGGATGGCTGCAGGCTTCCCTGGGTCAAAGCTCGTAGCACAGGTGCACAGGCCACAGACCCCCATCACATTTACTTCAGAGCTGCTTGCTGTGGCCATCTGTCAGTCTTCAGCTTCTTCCGTCAGGAAAATTGAGTACTTTGGGCAGACTCACCATGTGGCTCATTTACTGGTGATATGCCTCATGCAAATTCTCAACTCCTTAATCACTTTTTAAATATGTTATCATTGATGGTATCTTAAGCCTGCAGAATAACAGGTGTTGGGTGGAAGCACCAACTCAATAGAAAATTCTTTAAATTCATAAATTGATATATCTGGGTTTCTTTTAGTCAGCTCTTTCCAGCCATGATTTGTAAATTTTCAAAATGCCATTCATAGATACTTCCTAGCCCAAAGTTGTTTTACTTTTTCTTATATTCAGTATCTAATTTTGTTGTCTTGCTTTCTAGGATCATAAGCTTTGTGTTTGATAACTGAAGTTACTAAGAAACTGTGACAGGCAGTCATAAATCCATCTTTACCAATAGAAAGGATGTGGAGTTTGGCAGAAGACATTATTTCTCAATGAAGTATGAACTTATTTCAAAGGTCATGATTAAGGACTGCATGGTAATAGTAACAGGGACTCTAAATCAAGGTGATGTCTTTGACTCTCTCGTGTGGTACACAGACATCTGAAAACAAAATTATTTTAAGTAAAGACCACACACACACACACACACACACACACACACACACACACTAAGGAAGAATGGAGCCAGTCACTAGAGATGAAATACTTCTTGTATGTTTTCCATTCTCTCTCCCTCCCTCAGTCTGCTGTCTCTTCACCTCTAGGCCATAGACATATTGAAGGGAACATTCTATTTTTCCAACATAACTTTTGTGATAGGACACAGTTTATGTTGTTGAAGAGACAAGCCAATCTGAATTTCATCAATCTTAAGTAGCAAGCCAAGTATCCACAATAAAATACCTCGACAAGAGTTACTCTATCTAGCAAACTGGAAAAATAGTGATTGCAGGTGGCTGGTGAGTATCCATGTTCTGTAGTATTTATAAGGCTGTGTTGGAGGGCACGGGAAACTCAATATTTCTTTAGAACAATGTCTCTGTTTAAAACTACTCTCATTCAGACCCAGCTGGGCATTCAGAAATGCCAGACACTGAATAAGATCTTTCAAGTGCCTCAGCCTGCTTCACCTGTCAGACTGCCTAACTGGTTTATAAATTAAACACTTTGTTTCCAGTGCTCAAGGCCCTCAGATTCTCTTCTACAGATCCCTTTATTTCTGCTTAGCCTTCTGGTCTGTCTTAACACTACCACACATCATCACTTTTCATTTGTTTCTTTATTTCAAGTGATACTCAGAATGTGTGCTTAGCATTTCTGGATTATTATTATTATTATTTCCTCCTCCTCCTCCTCTTCTTCTTCCTCTCTCTGTATTTCTCTTTGTTCCACTTGCTTTTTAACTAATGCCATAAGTGCCAATTTCTCAAGGTTTCCCTTTGTGCATTCTTTGTGTATTTCTTAATGTGGGCTTTCAACTAGTGCTAGTGGTCTAATCAACAAATCATTCTTTATAGAGCAGCTCTGAGTTAATAGTAAAAAGATGAAAAGTAGCCTTGCTCTTTCTAAAAACCTGTCCACAAGGCATATTCATCCTTTTTACTTGTACTTAGAGGTGTTCCAGAAAAAATAGCTCTAACCTGGATTTTGATTTTCTGTTCTTTATTCCTTTAGTTGTACTGGATTTAAAAATAAATTTAATCTTAACATACTGTGTGCAGTGACCACAGTAATAACATGAACTTTCAGCTCAGGTTTTTTTTTCTAATTCAATATTCCTAAAGCAAGTTGCCATTACTTTATATAGCGATGATAAACAAAATCTTATCATATATTATAGAAAGAGAAAATTCATACATCACATGGAGTTGTACTCCCAGCTAACCGGAAACTAAAGAACTTTAAAAATGAAAATTATCTAAATGATCTCTTAAATAATTCTTGTGTTTTTTCTCCTATGTTTATCATCACTTTGGCTAAAAAGAAGATTGTGTTTTAAAGGGACGAATTTGAAAAAAAAAAAAAAAGAATGGGAAGGTAAGGGAAAAACCAAATCTATGCATGGAAAAATTTTTAAAATGTCCTGGAGATGTGGAAATATTTTTTCCAACCAGATCCATAAGCACAGGTTCATGGCTTTTTTTACAAAGATTATATTTTGACAGTACACATAAATATAAATTCAAATGCCCTATAAAATATTTGAGCTTTAATATACTTATGGAATAAAACTTTATTTCTTCAACTACCTGCTTGCTATTCAAAGCGAAGTGAACAATGCCACAAACAATAAAAAAATCATGGTATAAACCTAATGTTTAAGTAGTAAGATTTTAGCCAATGATGATACCATTGAAATGGAATATTCACACATTGATACTGATCGTGTTTATTATTTTCTTTTAACATAGTAGTCAGTGTCCTTCACATAAGCCCTTTGTAGCTTATAAATTTGGTGAGAGGATGAAACATGAACTTTCAATGGAAATAGACAGGGCACTCCCACGCACTATCAAAGTTCCTCTCAGCATAAGGGATTTGATATTTATGATGAGAATTTGGAACTTTAATGCCCATTTATGCATATTACTAAATGGACTCAAAATGATTGTAATTCTAACCAATTTTTATTAATATGCATAAGTAAATAACTACATAGCCTATTATGTTGTTCCTTTTCTCAGATGTAGCCCTAGAATTAGAATGAAAAGATGAAGAAAGATTGATAGAAACCAAGGAATCATACCTTACTTCTGAGTGGCCATCATGACAGTTCCCTGTTTCTTAAACAGCAGAGAATAGACATGATTTCACAAATTTTTGGAATGCTAAACTCAAATATTCATGAGATTTTTCAAAACTCATGCTACATATGACATAGTACTTATTAATCATTCCCAACTGGTATTTTTCGGTGTGTGTGTTTGTGGGGATTGAAAACAGTTCCTTTTCCATCAGAGGCAAGCACACTACTACTGAACTACACCTGCAACCTAGACATCATGGGATTTGAATTGAAAATACCCAACATTGAAAGAAGAAAGACACTGTAGGATAGCACAAACTGAAGTTGTTTCAAAATCACCTGGTAACTTGGAGGTTAAAGATGACCTCATTCAGACAAAGTGATGCTAGCTTAACCTCTCGGTCTCCCCTCCAATCTGGGTTCCAGAATATTGAACATACAACATATTGAGCATATTGAGATGGATTGTCTTAAAAGCTTAGAAAGCAGTTAAAAATAAATTCTTCAGTTGTTTTCAAAAATAAATCAGGACTTTAGATCTCATGACAGACAAGTTAGCATTTAATGATTACATGTAGTAGAGTATGACTGTCATAATTGAGTTTGTGCCAACACCCACTCTTCTGGTAAATTGAAATGGCCTTACTTGTGGAGACATTTGATCAAAGGAAGGTTCATTTCACAAATCCAGAAAGATCATCCAGAATTCATGACTCACAAAGAAGCTTATGATTGACTATTAAATGAAAATTGTATTGAGTAAAAGATTTTTCCACCCATTGTTTTTCATTTTTCTCTCATAGCTCACCCATTTCTTTTGCCTATGACTGGTTTTATCTTTAGTACTGAATAAATATTCTGCTTCAACATTTATGTTATTCAAGACATAGAAATAAAAATGGAAGCTATAACTAGACTCACAAACAGATAGGAAAAACTGCTAGAAAATTCATGAAAATAAACATTTTTAAAAACTAGAAGCAAAAGAAGAACCACAGTCAAAATGGTTATAAATGTGCCAAAGATGATGAAAAGACTGAAACTTGTATATTTAAAGTTACACAATACTCAAATTAAACAGATAAACCATATGCATTTCTTTGTGATTTCTGAAATTGAGTTCAGAGTTAAGATTTCAGAGAGGACATTCTTGCTCTTTACATGAGTTGTAGTATTTTCATTTCAATCATTTGTGCATGCATGAATTAATTTTTACTCAAAACTTATTATGCATCAGTTATGTGCCAAACCTAACTGTATGTACTTGAGATGTATTAGCAGAAAAAAAATTGTCAGACTTCTTCCTTCATGAAGTTTACAAGGGATTAAAGAGAGACCACTGAAAAATAAGCAAAATAATTAAATACATAGTATGTTAGGAAGTGATTTTTTTCAAAATAGAATAAAGGAAATGGAAGTTGAAATGGCAGATTGCTGTATTAAAGGAAGGTCAGGTGAAGCTTCATTTAAAAGGAAAAATGTCAAGACTTGATGGCGGGAATGGAGATTTTTGGACGAAAGTTGTCCCTCACACAAAATCTTATAAATGTTTTGTTTTTAACTTATACAAGACATGTGTTTTCTGAAATGACATTGATGTACCACTTAAGATTAGCCAGAGTACTGGATGATTTCTGGTTATACAGTAGACTGAGAAGTTATTGATATCTCAGATGTGTCTTTATTACTGTCAACTATATTCCTTAGGTGCAGATTAATTTCAATAAGATATTTTTTTAAAAAAAGGTCAAATTCTCAAACAATGAAGGTTTTTAAAAAAACAGTTTAGGAACTGAAAAGATGGTTCACATGTTAAGGTGCTTGCTTGCAAAGCCTTACAACCAAATTCAGTTTCCCCAGGACCCACATAAAACCAGATGTACAGTGTCTGGAGTTCATTTGCAGTGGCTGGAGACCCTGGTGCACCCATTCTCTCTGTCTTTCTTATCTCTATCTCTCTATGCTTGCAAATAAATAAACAGATAAATTAAAAAGTTTAGCATT